>JAIPRM010000433.1:0-16908 GCA_025469315.1 Stegophylla sp. TES_Ste_2020
TAATCCGGGGCGTTCTCACGGGGGGGGGATATGGGGGATAGATCCCCTCCCAAGATGACATTTTAGATTCTGAACAAAGCGAAAAAGCTTATAATTTTACAATGATGATTATTTTTTCTTTTCTTTTTCTTTATCTGTAAACACTTTTTCGTATAGAAATACTTGTCCAAAAATTTCGGTCAGTAAATAGATCTAAAATCATACTCAAATAGTGCTTTATAGAGATGATTTTTAAAATTTCTCAATAATTTTTCCAAAATCGTGGAAAATCTGTCGAAAAAAGCGGCAAATTATGCAATTACCAAAATTTTCGTAAAATTTAAAATTGATTTTTAACATAACTTCAAAAATAATGCGGCAAGAAACTTAAAACTTTCACCAACCATAAAAATGGCCACAAAAATTTTCCTTCAAAATTTCAAAAATATTTAATCAATTTTGAGTTAAGTACAGCATTTGAAAATTTTGGAAATTTATCATGTCTATTGATCTTGAAGATGTACTTGATTCAACTGATGAGAATTCAGAAAAATCGATAGTTTAATTTGGATTTGTCATTAAGATCATTGTCATTATAAAATGTTTACAATTTTAATAAAAATTACAATAAATATGACTTGATGACATATAATTATTATATTAATATTCAATATTACATTATTAGAGTTGTGAAGTGAAACCACTGTTACTTATTTTCTAAAAAAATGTTCCATCCCCGTCCATTGAAATATTCTGAGAACGCCACTGGTAATAATTATTATAATATATTATAATATATTTAGATACTATAATATTGTTATATTATTTTCTGCGTCCACGCACGAATTTTGTGAAAAAAAAAAAAATTAAAACAAATTAATTCACGCCCGACCGTTTTCACCTGTTTTGTTTCAGCGGCCTGTCATTTATCGGATATGCGGAGGGGGGGGGAGTAAGGGGGAAATGAAAAAAGGGAAAAAGATACCATTGAAAACAACAACTACAACGATCAACTATTCGCTCGTCCTGTGCACTCTGTTGCAAGTGTATGTCATATTATTATTATTATTATTATTATTTTTACTTATATAATACACCCGCTTGCGTATTACGACAATAATAATAATAAATAGAGTATCGTGTGCACACGTATGTGTACAAGTATAGGTGTGTATAATATTATGCGTGTGGAAAAAAGTGGTGACGATGTGTGTGTGCGTAAGTATATTCGGTGGATGGTAAAAGTAGAGAGGGGTTTTGGGGGGTGGGTTGGAAGGCTCGTGTAATTAAGGGTAGGACGAGCTACGGTCGGGTCACGAAGGGAGCAGTCTAATTGCTCGGAACGAACGCAATTTGTCGGTATTAAAACAAAATAATAATAAAAACCGTATCGCTCGTCCATTAGCGGCTGTTCCGAATCGCGAGCGCGCACTTATATATATATATATATATATATATATATACCTACCTACTTACCTACAGTAGTATTTCGTACGTGTTATTGTTATAATATTGCCGTCGATCAGGCGATGCGTTTAAAAAGCGTTTTCGCCGTACGCCTCGTGCACGAGTATATTTTAATATTATTATCATTACCTGTACGAAACTCGAAAGTATCCTCGGGAATTCCCGACGGGAGGGGTGCACGAAACACGTTCAAGTCGGTCTCGTTACTCCCGCGGGCTCATACAAAAAATGTTTACAACGGGCGAAGATGATTTTTTTTTGATTTTTTAGCGAAAATATCGAAAACATGTGTGACGTGTGGACGCGCTTAATATTCAAGACGATTGTACGAACGTAGCACACGTACCACGGAATAAAAGAGGAGAGGCAGCATCCTTTGAGAATGCCCAAGCCCTTAGATCAAGGGTGTCGTGAAATTATTTAAAATACACGGCCATGTGGTATTTTGTATGTATTTTTGACGATTTAAATGATAAAAAGCTTTACGTATCACGGGTATTCTTCGCTCCTCGGGTGGGACCTGGTTGGCGTGTTCGACTTTAAAGAAATGATTGATCGTGTTTTTTACTCGGCCACTGTGGACTGAGAAAAGGAAAGACAACTTTGATGAAAAAAAATGTTGTTTTTTCACATATTAAACATTTTCTTTTCACAAAATATTTCTCATATTATACTGTCAGTCTATATTTAAATTTAATAGTTTGAATTAAAAAAAGAAAAAATAATGTTTTAAACATGTTTTTGTCAAATTTGAGTAGTTCTACCGGAATTTCGGAAAAGCTATTGAGGATTTCGAGAAATTAGGTACCTCTTTAAAGTATCATCTAGTGGTAAACTCTGACTGAGATAGTTGTTGGTCGAAATTTTCGGACTAGTATTTTTATACGATATAGCGTTCACAGAAAAATCGCTTCACTTAAATTAAGATGATTTTATGAAATATTACATGTGCTGCAATCTGTTTAAATTTTTAAAATGTTTAGGAAAAACGAATAATAAATCTAATTGTCTAAAAATAAAAAAAAATAAAATGATGAAAAAAAAAAAAAGAGATAAAAAAAGGTCCAAATTTTTTTTTCACATTCTCAAAATTTTCTTAGACCAAAATATTTTTCACGTTTTTGTCTGTCTATGTTTAAATTTTCATAAAATTTGGATTAAAAGAAGATAGTTTCTGAGATTTTTTTCTCAAATTTTGTGAAAACAATATTGAGAATTCCGAAAAACAATTTCTTTAAAATACAATCTAAAGACAAAATCGGTAATATCGATTGTACACATTATGTAATACACCGAGTACACACTCATACTGTGTATGTTTAACGTTGTACATAATATAAAATTCGGAATCCGTATTGTGTAAATACGATATTGTATTTGTTGGATATTGCGATTTTAAGGGTCGAACACGGTATTAAACACACTGCCTGTAGACTTAAATATATATTATATATATATATATATAAATTCTAATATATTACGAACGTGTCGACTTTAAAATGTAATAATATAAAATAAAGTATAATATATCACGTCATTAATAGCGAGTATTTATCAGTCGCCTCCAGTGTGTGTGTGTGTGTGTGTGTAATCGTTGTATAATACAAATCGCAGCTATATAATATTATATAGTAGGCGGGGTGTATAATAAAAACATACGTTTATACTACACATACAGGGTGCCCCAGTATGATTTGACAAATTGAACAACTTTTATTCTATAAACTTTTTTTTTTTCTTGAAATTATTACTAAAACATTGTGGCCAACGGCAATAACGTACAATTTTTTTAGATCCCAAATTTTCTATTTTATGCTACAGTTTTAGAGAAAATAAAAAAAGCCACTTTTTGTAAGTCTGATTTTTAGAAAAAATATTGGTGCTTAAATCTCTAATAAAGGTTAAAACCACTTATTTTTTATGATTTTTATAAATTTACGTATAATTTAATTAGTTTTGTCAAATACGTCAAAATAATGGTAATATTATGATGTCAATCAGTGATATTATCATTTATTTAACTTTTATATCAATAAATTACTTGCAAACTTAAAACAATTATAGGAAATGCACGGATAATCCTTTATTAGAGATTTAAGCATCAACATATAGAAAAATGGCTATTTTGTTTTTTTCTAAAACTGTAGTATACAATTTCAACTTTGAAAATTTGGGTCCCCCAAAAAAAATATATATATATATATAATATATACGTTACTGCTGTAGTTACAATTTTTTTTTAAAAAAAGTTAAAAATTATAAGTAGGTCAAAAGTTATTGCATTTATCAAACCGTACTTGGACACCCTGTATATTAATACTGCGTGTATGTTTAAAATTATTATACAATATATTACCCAGCAAACTACACATATTATACAGGGCGCGCAATTACAGACAACGGCAGCAAGTATCTATTTGATATTGAAGTATACGCCGCCGTCAGTTATATTGTATTTTACACGTCGTCGTCGTCGTCGTCGTCGTCGTACAATCGGTTTGCGACCGTTTATTGGCTTTTGTCGTTTATATACGGTGGACGTACGTATAACGTGTGTGTTTGTTCTGTTTTATTGCGTTTTCCTACCATTTTTTCAATTAATCTCCAGTTTACACGCACTCGATTTAAGTGTTATTTGTCATATAACTACTATATGTATACGTATAACAAATACGGCCCTCGCGTGTGCCATTACACATTCAGCTGGGTATGTACACTCGTATGTGAGTGTGTTTGTATGAGAAAGAGAGAGCGAGGAGGAGTTATATATATATTGACCGATGACTATTGTGCTCGGGATCAGGGATAGAAATAAATCTAAAAACACGTAATATAAAATAATATTTATGTGATTCCTTGTGGGGCCGAATTAAGAATAAATACGTCTAAAGACAATGATTTTACCTGCGCCCCATTCATGGATGCCCGCAGAAATTTTCAACTTGAAGGAGGAGCTAATATATATACATGCCCACCCCCTTTTCCGGTCGAAAGAAATTCAAAAATTTGGATTTTCTCCGAATGTTTAATTCACTATAAACTATATATGTTGAGACGCATGCACATATAGGTATTTTGAGAGCTACCAAGTGGAGAAACTATGCATTTATTTATTTTAATTCATAACTAATTGTTTATTGGACTAAATTTATGCCTAAAACCTGCTCTGTATTGTTATCTTTAATAAAAAAAAAAAACACTGCATGGCAGTTGAATAAGTAGTTTGAAAGCCAACCCGTAAAAAAGATTTGTACTTTTGCTTGTTTTCAGTTTTATATGTTTATACTCGTATATATATATATATATATATATATATATATATATGTAAAAGATTAACATAATATACACTTATTATGTGTGTGCGTATAATTATGTGATGTGACTGGGCAATAAATTTTATCGATATTTAACTGACAGATACAGCGGCGCGTAGTACGGAGCAGCAATATTGATCGATATACGCGTGTATAAAGCCTTATAATATGGTGTACAATAGTCATCACGCGTGTTTAATATCCCAGAAATACGCTCGATAATACGATGGTGAGAGAAACAGTAATAACAAAATTATATACATATATTACACGCTTGTGTAATCAATTTTACGATCTTAGAACAATCGATATAGATCGTTAAAGGGTCCGTCATTCTAGATCGTAAAATACTTGGACATACATGGTATTATTTGGGCCAAAATATAATAATAAAATGATATTTCATTTGGAGATTTCAGCGGTCAGTCTGATTTGGGCAATACTGTAATGTCTATACATATGTCTCTTAATTTCAACGAACGTTAAACGAAACTTATTCAAGTTACCACGGTTTCGAACTCGACGATATAACTATGTGGCAAAAATAATAAAAACAAAATATTGCTAAAAAAAAACCCGAAACTGAATTTTAATAAATTTATGATAACCTAGTTCTTTTAGAAAAAAAGTATCCAATTTTAATCAAAAAATAAACACACAAACCGCAATTGTAAAAATTAGCTATACAGTATGTATATAATTACAATGAGGTCAATGAGAAACATATGAGATGGTCAAATACTAAGGGATGTAAGTAACGAAGTGATGGGGGAAAAGATATGAAGTATGACGAAAACTAAATTCTGAGAAAAAACAATTTAAAGTTTGAATTGTAACTGTACACAATAATGTAACACATTTTTTTTTTGTGTCAACAAATGGCACCGCTTAATGTGAAAAAATCACCTACGTCACTACGCCACTAAAATATTTCATATTCTATGATTAACCGTCTCGATTTTTGTCCCTCGCATCCCTTAGAATTTCATCGTCTCATATAGTATACATTTTATATCTCGTACGTATTTAAGTACGAAATAATTAATTTGCTTTTTATTTCCCCCCGCGGTAAAAGGCCTCGAACCAATATACGATGATGTTCGATTTCCACTCAAAGTTATAATAGGTTTATACTTTTATAGAAAAAAAAAACATAAATACAATATATGCGTGATACAGTTTTGTGGTTGTATTCGCATGTCTACCTGCGTTCGAGGGAGTCGGGTTGGCGGGGCGTGGGGATGGGGGGATGGAAAAAAGGCTATATATAGTCGAGACGATATCGTTGAGTCCTCGAATGAAATTTTCGTAATTATTACATTGTACAGTGCTGTAGTATTCTTTACGGGTCTCTCGACACGCACACGCGACCGTTAAAACGCGTATATACGCGATATTTTGGCGCATGCTATTATTATTTATTACACGCGGCATAACGTGATATTATATTATAACTCGACTGTTGTAGTGCAGTGCGCGTGCGAACGAGTTCGACGCACTGTTGACGGCTGTTACGTCCACACGAAAGCCGAGCCGAATCACTGGTGTACGGACGCACTTGAGTAGCCGTTGTTTTTTCGGTTTCGGAGAGACCACTCTAGAGAGATGCGCCGCCCTTTTTGCGTTTTGAATTTAAATGTTATGTTAGTTCTTACATAAACTAACTACAGGTATATCATGTAACTCCATCAATATTATATTATGTATAAATGCATAGCGATGAAGCTAATATAATTTGTTTTGAATGTAAATATTATATACGACACTATACTTTACACGAATTCAATAAACTATTTATTAAATGTAATTTTGTCAACATGATTTCTTTTAATTGAGCCATTTCGCATAAAATGTGTGAAAGTAATTAACAATAAATAAATAATGTTTAATGTGTAATAAATAATGCTACTGTGCACACGTTATGATTTGTCAAGAAAGTGGTTGTATTTGAACGTTCCCGGATAATATATTGCTTAAATAATATGAAATTAAACTATGAATATTATTTTTGTATAACTGTTTAGATAGAAATTAAATTTCAATTTTCATATTAGATTTTTTTCTATAGATCATACTCTATTTACACGTGGTCAGCTCAAAACCTGAGCTTAACTAATCATCATCAGAATATTTAATAATAATTATACATTTTTGTATTCGTATTCTGTGCTACAACGTGTCATGATTCATATATGTTTGCGGATTTGTCATATGAAAAAATATAAATTTTCTTTTCTCTTCATTGCAATATGATTTCTTAATATTATCGTGGACATAAAAAGACTGTATAGTTTACTAAAATATTTGTATTTCTACAACCAGGCAGGTACATTCATAATGAAGTATCACGCACATTTTAAATTATTTATATGGTATACGATTAAGTACGTAGATCAACAGCTAAATAAACTTTAAAAAATAAATAAATAAAATATTAGTTTTTTATTATAAAGTTAATACTACGATCGGTGACAATATATATATATATATATATATGTATGACTTTTGACTTGTCGAGTTGGTTTATTATATATATATATTTATAAGTATAAATAGATAATAAGAGTTTAACAAATGTTTACACACTGGATATAGATAATGTTTAAATCTCGCTAAAAATAACACATGTTATAAATTTAAAAACAAACAGTTAAAGACAGATAATTAAATGTTTGAATTTATTTTATTCACGTGCGTTTGCAGATAGATACATATCTCCAGCGATTGGTTAATACGTCGAAAACGTCTATAAACATTTTATGCGCGCCTACGGATAATCTGCTGTGGCATGATTAAAGACTATTCTGAAAAAAAAAAAAAATACTCCAATACTATATCGGATAATCCTTAAGGCTTAGTATTAGTTCAAGACAAAACGTGGTATCGGATATATTTATGTAGACAATTTTTTTTTTAATTAAGTTTGTCAACTGTTCAATGAAAATCATAAAATCGTAGGAATAGCAATAATCGACGATAATAATAATGAAATTTATTTTATCACTACCGTGCCATAGCAGTACAATACAATTACTGAAGTCATCCGATATTATTTTATGTAGCAAAAAGAGATAAAGGATTTTGGGAACAAATAATAACTTTCAAGACATTTTGTTGAATTCCAGCTCGCACTCTGTAATCTAAAATAAATAGGCATACCAACTACACATTTAATAAAATAATTAAGTGTTTCCGTTAAAGCCAATAACTTAGTTTTCACTCGAAGCATGATCAACGTATATGAACACAGCTTTTCTGTACCAGTGCAACCTACATAGTTTTGTATTTAGGATATAATATGTTTGAAACTTGTTTAACGTGTATGTGATTAAATTGCATTAGTAATTAAATACTAAGTCAGTGAAGAAGCGAGATGAAAAGACCTTTTCAATAAAGGTTAAATAGAGGGCGTCATTAGAGTATAAATTCTTTGGTAGCGAATAAATTACTTATGAAAAAATTGCGTTCTGTTTAAATTTAGAAGCGAAAGAAATGTCCGTTCGTTAATATCTGTGCTCCTACATTAAATTTAACACATTATATTCTAATACGACTAAAATCATACAATTATAAAATAATTGTTAATCATTATTTTAAATTCAAATTTTTCATTTTTACTCAAATTAAAATTATACATTTTATGTAGAACTCCACGTTTAGACAAATAAATTATTTAATCAAAAAATATATATATATTTTTTTTACAATGGTAATTTTACATCACAACAAAAAACGTATCATTTTTTTCTAAATAATAATTTACTATTGAATAATAAATATGGTATATAATTAATAGATACTTTAAAAATCTAAGAATTCTTATGGAGTAGCGAAACGATAACTTTGATACCCACTAAAATATTCTGAAGTATTAGACCTACTCCTCAATACCCATTAATGAGGCCTGTGATTAGAGGTAATCATTGACGATATTTGATTTATCAAAATAATATACTTATCATGACAGAAATGGGCCTGTCGATGATGCCGATTCAATTACTTGTCATTAATAAGACAATACTCTAAACCTAGAGACTTCAACACAATTTAAATAAGTATTTTACCTATATGTATATACATATATGAACACTACAAATAATTAATAGCAGCATACAATATGAATGGTAATGTTTATGTAGATATAATTTTAGATTCTGAGCGAAGCAAAGATGTTAGTGTTTTTACAATGATGTTTATTATTATTATTATTATTATTATTATTTTATGTATACACTGTACACGTTTTGTGTATGAAATAATTATTCAAAAGTTTTGAACAGTAATTTTTTGAAACTAGATAGCACTTTAAAAAGGTAATTTTTCAAATTTCAATTGTTTTTTTCTTTTAACTTGGGGAGAACTACCCAAAATTTGACAATAAAAACTTGGAAATCTTTTTTTTTTTTTTTAATCCAAACTTTATGAAAATTCGACAACAAATCATATAAAGATAAAACAGTGAAAAGTAACCAAATTTTCAAACTAATAAAGGACAGAAGACGGTGAGGACCGCGTTTTACCGACAAATGTCGTATTCGTGTTTTATTATTATCTATGGTAACATATAGCAAGATAATATTATTATAACAATTACCCGACACTGTCCGCCGCCGTCACCTGCGCGCCACAACCGGAATCGATCTGCCGCGCGACGTCGTTTACCCGTATGTGTATTATGTACCGAAATTCTCTAACGGAATCATAATAATAATAATAATAATAATAACAATCACGGCAGGCGGCGGCGGCGGCGGCGGCGGCGGTGACGACGTGTATCCACCGCGGCGGCCGTGGGACGACGTCGTTTTTTAATAGGGGGTCGCCGGGTGCGCGCGCGCGCCTACTTTTTTTTTTTCAACCCGCTTCCTTCGCGGCCACGCCCGCTGTCCAATCGCCGCCCCGGGCCACTCCTCCTCCCAACAGGGAAACGGGTTTTTCGCGCCCTCCCGTTGCGGGCGCGGGGTCGCGCCCGACGCGGCCGCGGACACGGACGGCAGTCGACGTGCGCGTTCAAGTGGGTTGTTGTCGCCGCCGCTGCTGTTGCGTCGCCGCTGCCACTATACTATTAATTCTATATACGTAACACAATATTATAATATACTTGTAATATCCGAACAACACACAAACTCTTTGGCGGACGACCTGCGCCCTCGTCGAGCGCTCTCTCTCTCTCTCTCTCTCTCACTGTCCGTTCGAGTGGGTGCCCTCACAGAGTGACTCGGCTCCAGAGGACTGCCGCACTCGCGTCGTCTTCGGTACCGTTCTTCAACGACAATATCGTATACAGAACAGATCTTCAGCTAGATATGTGCTAGCCGCGCGTGTGCGTGATATTCACCGCGTGTGCAGATCGTGACGCGACCGCGCGATCTCGCCGCACAGTGTGCGCGTGTAGTGTAAAGACGCGCGTAGTGTAAGTAACGTTTTTGATTTCGTCGCCATCCCCGCGTGGGCCGTACGGTGCTGTCCTACACGGATATAACGCGCGGCGTCATGTCGGACAGCGAGAGCCCGAAACCCGCGGACGAGGTGCTCCACCACCGCCATCACCACCATCCGAGGATACCGCCGTCGCTGCTCGCCTGGTGCCCGGCCATCATGCCGCCCTGGTGCTCGCTGCTGCCCGCGGCCTGGTGTAATCCGGCCGCCCTCAGGTCCGCTTTCCCCGGGTCAGTACACTATACATACCTATAATAATAATTTACACGCAAATTACACGCAGCAGTGCCGCGTGTGACGATTATGTTTTGCTGATTAACGTACGCGTTGGGTACCGATCACGTGAGTCCGTAAGTAAAGCCGATTTCGGGTAAATTTAATATTCAAATTGTTTTTTTTTTTCGCGTCGTCTATGTCGGGGAGTGGCCAACCTTTTTTTTTTTTTTAGTATATAGTGCCGCCACAGCTATGCAATCGAGAATTTTAAAACTATTCGTGTGTGTCCGAAAAAAAAAAAATTAAAATTGATGAGCATTTTTTTTTTCAATTGTATCATACATTTTAAGAGTGACAAGCAAAAAAAAAAAAAAGTGGTTTTACACATTTTTCTTGCGTGACACATCATGATATTGATTTCTAAATTAACGAAAAAATAATTTAGAAAAACATTATTCAATATAACTCAATTAAGTTTAGAATTTTGATGTTATTGCTCATACCTTAGCTTCAGGAATATTGTTCATTCCCAGTCGAACACAATTTATTTTGCGATTCACATTATTAATAACTTTTACTGAAGATAATATATTTCGACAATTATTGATAAATGAACCGATTTCTATCATTTATGAATTTATTAAATTAATTGTCAATTTTCATGCGCGTGTGAGTTTAAAGATGTGTGCGTGCTGATTGATATCACTGTGTTTATACGCGTAAGACTCGACTTTACGTAATAAATGCAAAATCCCGCGAAACAAGTAATTTCATTGTGTTCCCTTAAATTTGATAAAATAACTATAAAAAATATTGTACTTATATGATAAGTCACTGACTTCATATTTTCAGTGATTCCTGGACATCGAGATGTATTACAAATAATATGCCTTTAAATTAATTTTAGAATCATTAAATGCTAATTATGTATAACAAGTATTACGTAATAATATGTAAACTATCAAAATTATTAACTATTTAAAAAAATCTCCAATTAATTAATATTTAATTCATTTGACTTGAAAAGTCTCCGAGGTTGGCATGGAAATATGTAAAAAAAACCGGCAGTTCCAAGCAAAACTTATAAATTATCATATGTGTGTTTAAATCTGATTTTTTTTTATAATGATTAGAGTTCAATACGTAAAAAATTTATAAAAATACTAAATATAATAAAATAATAAATTAAATTAAATATAATCAGTTCAATAATTATAGACTAGTACTCATAAGCTATTCCGCCGATAAGAGGTTTTCCTCAGTGGTGGATAGGGATAACCCGATTTAATGTAAATATGTATTTTTTGTAATCTATTCTCCAAATAAATATTATTATTATTATTATTATTATTATTATAACGGGTAATAAAACTAATAACTTAACCTAGGGATCTTAAAGATTATTTAAACTACATTGAAGTAGAATAAAAAATATGAAATTAATCACAAATTCTTGTGGTAGAAATATGATAATATTTTTCAATGTCCATGTTAAATAATATTTGAAAATAATTCTAATTACTCATTTGAATTTCGTATGGTATCACTACAATAATACTATTCTCTAAATTATTGTTTTAGTGAGCAAAATAATATAAATATTAAACTTTCATAAAAATTAAATACTGTAAGCCTGAAATATTTGGTTTAGCAGTAAACATTCAATTTGAGTACTAATACCGTTATTTGTAAAATTATTAGAATCTTTTAAAAAAAATTATGTTTATTAAAAATATAATGCATATTTAAAACAATGATCACTAATTGGACTTAAGAAAAAAAATTATTCATTGTTCTAATAATTCCTACGCATATATGTACCTATCGATTTATAGTTTTCAGTCATGGTTTATATAAGAAATTGGTTTTGACAAATTGCCATAATTTTTCATAATAAAGTTCGATTATAAAGCATATTACCTGGTCTTTTGAACAAATAAAAATGGGCACCTAATTATGGATGAAAAATGTAAAACAATACTATCATATTATAATATACATTATAATGATAATCGTTTAACACGATTTATGAGAGCTTATACATTAGTATATTTAAATAATTAGGGCGATGAAAGTACTAGGGTTGGTATTTCACAGTTTTATTTGTGGTTGCCTAATTACCGTGAGCAGTTTATTTGTTTTTAATTTTTCCGTTTGGAGGGTAGCCAATTAGTATTTAAATCTGACACAGAATCTGCTGTATTATCAGAGAACGCGTGGCTAGAGAATTAATAACGAGACAATAAATCAGAAATGATTAAGATAAATGTATTATGATCGAAAAAAAAACATGGCAATCGAGATCACGATAATTTAACTTTGTACGGTAGTGCAATTAATTTAATTAAATAATAGCTGTATTGTATGTTTAAAAGGACTTATTAATTTGTTGAATAGAATTGCATTTATAAATTCACTGTTATTAAAATTTTTTTTAATGACAATCAATTTCGATTATTAATACGTACAATGATATATGTCGTTTAAAAACGCTTATATTTTTTTATCATTCTTACTAATAATTATCATTGAACCAACCAGGATTTTCTTGTTAAACGGATAAAATCAATAAATATTTATCAATAACTTTTGTTTAGTTTAAGTGTCGCGAAGAATATATGAGTTTTACAATAATTTATATTTCAGGTCTTTTTTATTACGTTTTTAGGGTAGTTAAAGTGGTCAAAATATTTCGTTCATGTCCTATCTATTGATTTGAAATGTTAACTACTTGGTACATTCTTTATTATAGTATATAACAAAAGCAATATTTTACACTAATTTTTAAACCACTCTTTATTTTCTGATGAGTGTTTCGGTTTTTTTTTTATCTGGTTTACCAATTTTCATGTAACGCTCTTTTTGATTTATCAATCTCTACTTCTTAAAGAAATCCAAATCTTGCGAACGTTATAGGTTCAATGTTTTGTCGTTAATGCTTGTCTCATGAATTTTCCAAGTTCAAATTAGTATGAAAGCGTATTTCGTTTGAAATTCGAGCTTTTACCAGTTTTAACGTATATTCCAGTGAATTTCATCAACATAATCAGTTACTTAAGTATTTTATTGGAGTGCTAATTGTTTTTAAGTAGGTACCTATGTCATTTTGTTGACAATTTCATTAACAATAAGATGGCTAAATCATTAATTACGCTACAAAAATGGTTTACATTTTCGCGCTTGTTTCGAAAGTCTAACTTTTCTAGTTTTCAGTATCATTATTTGATTTTGGTACTATAATTAATAATAACAACCATAATTCTTTATTCTTAAATATTCTCCAATAACGATCTTTATGCTTCTTGAATAATTAGTACTGCCTTTTTGTTCGATTTCAAAATACAAATATGTTTCTTGACTTTACGTTAAACTTTTTCAAATGGGATTTTTTATCAGGAATTTACCGTAGTCCTTCCATGTTTTACATATAATTTTGTTTTGTACACTATAATATATATATTATTTACAGCACTTAGGAACACAAATTTGGTATTTACTCACCATCCGCGATCATAAAACAATTTGCACAATATAATGTGTTATTGAGTATTTTTTTTTGCAACAAGATCTTTATTTTTATGGCATGTTTCCTATAGAGTGCCAGACCGAAAGCAGACCTCTCGACCTTAGTTTATTTTGTATTTCAGTCTAACTAGATACTTATTTAATCAATTCAAGTACTGTTTGCGAAGAACAAGGATCGATTGCAGCCGGTAGCCTTTGGACTACTCCAATGATTGGTGGTATGAATACGTACAAACACCAAAATTCTGTGCGACAGAGTTCTCACTAATTTTTTCGTGTTGATTTTCCTGTGTAATACTGTCAATAATGAAACCTCAGACTTGTCGTTTTGCACAAACTTTATGTGCGGTTTCAGTTATTGTTCTGGATGCGAAAGGCGGCCTGGACCTTGCCGATTTGAGTCTCGAACGCGCCACAGCTTTTACAATAGTCTGGGGTGGGCGTTTTCATCGTCCACTGACATCACGGTGTTTTTTATGGTCGAAATAAAATACCACTTTTTATATACGTCTATTTCGATCTTTGGCGAGCGCACCCCAAAATTATACAATATACACGTACTCCGGTCAGGTTTGGTTTGACCGGAAAATTTATCTCATGACCTGATGTTGCCAAAAAAACATCGTTTATTGAACCAATAAGTTTAGTATGCCTCCGGCATCCGCTCACACAGTAATATTAAGTGCTGACGTTATAGGCGTTATCGGACGATCGATGCGCAACAATTAAAAACCACGTTAACCATGCTGTAGCTCTGTTGCTGATTACTCTACACGGTTAAAAATGGATAAGCCATTTTTTATGGTAGTCAATAGTGATTGAAAACTTAAAACTTATCGAGTTCGGTCGTTATAACGGTCGACGTATACAATGTGGACACACCGCGACGTACGCCGCCGCGTTTACTTTAATATAAACTAGCGAATTTCAATCTGAGCGTCACCCAATAACATTAACAATCGTCGGTTTTTTATTTTTTCGTAAATATCATCGTGATAATCTTTGTTGAGAACTTCCTACAATTAACAAAAATCTGAAGTTGCTGATAAAAACGTACGTTTATCGAGTCACTTTTTTTTTAACTTGTTAATTTTCTCTATACAAATATAAGTTTAGTTTAAAGTTAAAAATTAATCATATTTTTCTATGACTAATTTAAATTGCAAATGAACTAGAAAAAAAAGGAACTTAACTAAGTTAAAAATGATTCCTACAATCCACGTCAAAACACAATTCAAATGTTTGATAAAATTACATAAAGTTGTGTAATTACCTAAGTGTTGTATATTTAGTATTCTATAGAATTCCAAAACTAAGTAGGAAAATTACGAAATTCATACGATGACTATGAAGGTATTCTGTAAAATGCCGAAATTCGAGTTGGCATAAACAATTTTTATATTAGACAAAAAATAATTTAACGCGACTAAAAACAAAAAACTGAAAAGTTACTTCATATTGTGAAAACAAATGTAATTCGTTAAGTTGGAAGTTACTTTCAGAAAAAAAAAAAGTAAGTCATTAAGTAATTTTTAACTTCTAACCCAGTAACTCGCTATTGCCCAGCCTTGATGTTTATTAGGTTATTAAGTATTTCCTATTTTTAAATTCAATAACAAATTTTAATTTCAAAAAACTATTTCGTAACATTATAGTATAATTAATAAAGGTTCGCTCTAAATATAGGCAACATTATCGGTGGTCGCGGTCACAAAATGATCAAGAACCGCCAATGAAGACGAGAGTGCCTGTATAATAATAATCGAGAATCCAAAACGATTAATACGACGTCGTGAACAAGATATTATATACGTTTATTATTATTATTATTATTATTATATAGTTATTCTGCCCGTAAAACGTCGTGCAGTCGTTTTGGTGTGCAGGCGTGCTATGTTATATACTCAATACATAATATTATATAGTCGTATGTCAGAGGATTATTGGAAAAATCACATCTGTGTAAATTTAGTACACAGTGACGACAGCCGTATAATGCGGACGGACTCGCGTACGGTATACGTCCAGTGTGTGAAGTTTACGGCGGCGGCGGGAGGGAAGGTGGTCATCCGTGTGGATTAAAAACGGTCTAGGATCAGGAAAAAAAAATATTAATAATAACAGCAACCGAAAAACCGGTAACGGCGTGACGATTTCAGATTATTATTATTATTATTATTATTATGACGCCAATTATATTTTTGCGCGGCCGAGGATAATAAACGAAGAGTGGACGTGTCGTAAAAAGACGGTTTTAAGTGCCACGTTTCTACCACATCGCGCGCGTACACGAGCACCACTACTGTATATATAAAATACACATAATAATATATTTTATTATATTATTATAATATTAATAATATCGCCGCAGTCTGTACCGCGTACCTACGAGCACCTCATGTTTTTTTTATATTTCATTGCTTGCGAAATGGCCTAAGGCCTATTTTCTTATTTTAAGAGGTTCCCCGTCGTATAAGTTTTCGGTTTACGAAGTTTTGAATCGTTATTTTCTGTGACACATCGAACCAGCGGTTTTTAACCTTTTTTTGGTGCAGCACCACGGTTGTAGATAGAAGTTGTTGTCTATCTACAACCGTGTGCAACACCCCTTCATCAAGATAACTGGCTGATAACGGCCCTTCAGCCAATATTTCACGTCTTTAACGTATGTCCTTGTGACTTTATATTTACGCATAAAATGTTCTGAAAAAAATAATAAATATAGTTATAAAATCAACAGATCTTTCAGTTCCTTCAGAATATAAAAAAAAAACACAATATTTATTGATCTCTTTTAATAAGTAATTAAATTTTTATTAAATAAATAATAAAATAAAAAATCCGGACATACTTTGCACGATGGGTGTACTTCGCACGACGGGTGGTATTCTCTTGACGGGCGTATTAAATTTTAAAGAAACGATAAATCATTTCTTCAGTAAAACGATTCTGAACGAAGGAAGTTAAT
>JAIPRM010000433.1:17008-56999 GCA_025469315.1 Stegophylla sp. TES_Ste_2020
TCTGAACGAAGGAAGTTAATAATATAAGAAAAAAAAAATTTTTTTCGAAAAATGTCCAAAATTTTTTTTCACATTTTCTAAATTTTCTTGCGCCAAAATCTTTTTTATAGGATTTTCTATCTATGTTTAAATTTTCATAAAATTCGGATCAAAGAAATGATGGTTTCCGAGTCGTTTTTATCAAATTTTGGATAGTTTTTTCCAAAAAAAACATTGAAGAATTGAGAAATTCTATATTCTGCCGTCCTAGTAAAATAAACAGTAAAAATGCCAAATTAAAAAAATTGAAGTTATTTTATATTTGAGGTAGTTGGATAATTCTGCGTTTTTTTTCCTTAGGTAAAATACAGTATATCCACTCTAAATGCCTTTAAAATGCATTTTGAAATGTTGCATCGATCAAAAAATTTTCCAATAGTATGGAAAAATGCAGTATATAGCATGTCTTAGAAAATAAAGTAGTGCGTACAATGGAAATACTGCATATTTTCTTAGTAGACTAATATCCTAATGCATATTTACCTGCTAATCTTAGCTCAAACAACTTGCAGTATGTACATCACAATATTATTTAAATATTTACTGAGATTTATTGGATACCGATGTATTATAATTAAAACCATATGGGTATATATGTGCTAATCATTTTACTATTATCATTTTATAAATTCAAATTTATTCGAATACATCAGTAAAGTCTTTATGGAAATACTGCGTTTTTTAAAGTTACCTTTCTTCCGGTACACGGCCATACTAGAAGAAAATGCAGTATCCCTTTAAAAATTTTGAAAAGTAAGAATAAAAATTAACTAAATACAAAGAAAAAAACTTTCAAAAAAGTTAAGGATACCTAAAAATAATGACTAGGGCTGCGGACATTAAAATTAAAAATATGCATGCATTTATACTCTAAAAATGTATCAAATAATATTTAATCACTTAGTTTTTTTTCGATATCGAGAAAATTCTTATTAAATTCTGTAAATGATGCGAAATACGCATTTATAATTTAAATTAAATTAAAATATTCTCTCTTAAATCGAAAAAAGAGCTAAATGTTATGCAAAATATGCAAATTAAAAATAATTTTAAGAATTACATCAACACGTTTTTCTATAATATCACTGCAGGGCTATGTTTTGGCCATGTTTGGAGTTTTTGTAGAACATTGATTTAGAGTTGTGTTTGGATCGAATTGATTTGAAATTTGCAGACCGTAAGAGGACCGAATTTTTCACAAACGTGGGCGTATGCCCGTGATCGTCCGGAGTCCTATGGTCTGGACTGATTCCAGTTTACGCCAGTATGTTGGAAACATGAAAGGGGGGCCCCCAGGTACTGGTTGCCGAGTACTTATTAGTACTGTATAGGCCGCGTACATTACACGGTCGGTCGGACGACGGACGTGTCGGCGGCTCGTTTGTGCGTTATATTATTACATTATATTGTGATAATATAATGTTATGCGCGCGTGTGTGAACAACGCGTTTTATTGGTGCCGCCGACTCGCGCGCCGGCAATTTGTGCGGGGCGAACGGAACGCGAGCGCGCGCGACCCGAACCCGGGTACGTGACTTTGAATACATTTCGGCAATTTCACCTACGCCGCTCTTCAGGTGAGGTGTCGTAAAAAAAGCCGCCGCCTCGTATAGTGCAGCCCGGTTTACGCACTCGCCGAGTAGTGCCTCCCCTCCTACCCTCCCTTCAGATCGCTGAAACGTCTCCCACGAGACGCAGAGCAACGCGTCGTATAACAACAAGATAATTTAAACGTTTACGACTCGCGCGTACAATATGTTATTATCATCATACACTACTTACGTACATCTCTATATCAGTCGCCGCCATCATCGTACCACAGTTCATTTTAGTATAGAATATATTATAATTATACAATTTAATATCGTTATATTACGTATATTGTTGTCGTGGCCGCGTTGCCCGCACATCGGTCTACTTGATTCCGGAGGCTTTTGGGTCGATGTAAAATTTACGGTTCAAAGAAAAAAAAGAAACAATAAATCATTTCTTCAGTAAAACGATTCTGAACGAAGGAAGTTAATAATATAAGAAAAAAAAAAATGTTCGAAAAATGTCCAAAATTTTTTTTCACATTTTCAAAATTTTCTTGCATCAAAATCTTTTTAATAGAATTTTCTATCAATGTTTAAATTTTCATAAAATTCGGATCAAAAAATGATGGTTTTCGAGTCGTTTTTATCAAATTTTGGATAGTTTTTTCCAAAAAAAAACATTGAAGAATTGAGAAATTCAAAAAATGACCTCTTTAAAGTACAATCTAGAGACGAATCTGGTTTCAAAAAGTTATTGATCGAAACTTTTGGACACGTATTTCTATTCGAAAAGTTGTACACAGAAAAAATAAAATAAACATCATTGTAAAACACTAGCTTCTTCATTTCGCTCAGAATCTAAAAGCCGGAAATACTTCGGACGTTGGCTGTTCTTCGCACGACGGGTGTGATTCTCTTGACGGGTGTATTGAATTTTAAAGAAACGATAAATCATTTCTTCAATAAAATAATTCTGAATGAAAGAAATTAATAATACAAAAATAAAATGAGAAAAAATTTTTCCATATTTTCAAAATTTTCTTGCGCCAAAATCTTTCTTTTACTATTTTCTATCTATGTTTAAATTTTTATATAGTTCGGATCAAAAAATGATGGTTTCCTAGTCATTTTTGTCAAATTTTGGATAGCTTTTTCTAAAAAGAAAATTGAAGAATTGAGAAATTCAAAAAATAACTTCTCTTAAGTACAATCTAGAGGCAAATCCGGTTTCAAAAAACAAGTAGATCTCGTTGATTTTGTGCGTTTTCGATATGTTGATGTGCATGAGGCTATGTGCACCAGGGTTTTTCGCAAATATAGAGATTACTACTTTTCTTTTCTCGCAATCTTTTAAATTCGTTTTTTCAAAACTTTCTGACGACAGTCGACTCGGTAGTACTGGTTACATATAATATCATCGTGGTTCGGCCACTTTCTTCAAAACGAAAATTAATGATGATAAGATAAAATTTATAGATCCTCGACTTCGCGCGTTATTTATCAAATTAATTTTAGCAAATCACGCGTAGATGGCAGCTGCGAAGGTTGAAATTCACGCGTGAAACCATACACCAAAGACCGACTGCGAGTCGGTTTCTGATCTGTTCTCGGACCGGAAACCTCAACAACGTTGCACGCGCACATTACAATCGGACGACATAATCGAGTAAAACTGCTGCACTGATGCGATCTTCATGCACAATCGCGATTCCATTATAATCGTTCCTGAAGGCAAGAGCGTCCCAGTTTCTCGTCGTACCGAATTCACGTGTGTTATTATAATATTACATACTCCTGATAATGATAATAATAAATATAGGTACAATCACAAGCACACTCACGTGTACTTACATATATGCTTATAAATACATATGTATTTTCTCTATATTGTATACCCAAGTAGCGGTCGTCTTCAAGTGCGCGTAGTGGGTGTACGGCGGCGGCGTGGAACAATATCGTCACAACAGGTGTCGGCTTCCACTTCGAAGCCGGTACAGGACGTTCCGTGATGTGCGGGCATGGTCGGGGAGGGGTGGCCGTACAGGAAGAACGTGCTCGATTGAAATTCCCGGGGATTTGCCGCGGAGACGACCAAAAAAAAAAAAAAAACCAGCGGTGTCATTCGCTCCCGACGGACGTGGCGGTTTAACTCCGTATACAGCTTATTATACACGCATACACTCACGAATAATATTAATAATAATAATAACAGTACGGCCGCACGACGAGGATTCTGATGTATCACTCGTGGCCGTTTTGGTCTCTGCAACGCGAGCATTGCTGCCCGCCACCGGGCTTTATTGTAGTTCTCGAAAATTTCGTAGTAAGTGTTACAGGGCGTTTTTCAAGTATGTTTTCTGTGTCCATATGGACGCCTAGTCAATACTAGACGGACACTCAGTATGGAAACAATTGGCCCACTAGGTGTCCCGTTTTCAAATAATCTTACAAAAAATATCAAAGATAACTTTATTTAATTATTTACTGCAGGTTTAAAATTTGTATTATTTTATGTGTTATGTTATGTTATAAGTATCACAGGATCTAACCTGTAGATGTCAAATTATAGTCAAACAATAATATTTAAACTCCTACCTGAATGATAAAAAAAAAAAAATTGTCCTAAGTAGATATCTGCTAAAAAAAGTTTGGCCGCCCCTGGTATACGTGGTATACATACGTCTAGGCGGATGACTACGTTTCTACGTGACTTTGACGAAAACTCATAGTGCAATGCGCCCTATGTACTCTGGTGTCGATTGTTGAGTAGTAATAATTGTCGGTCGAGATGAGAACCGGACATTTTATTTATTTTTTCCACGCGATAACAAACGGTCCTCCGCATTCCCACCGTGGCGTTATGGTACTGTGTATACAGTGTACACGTATAAACGCGCAACATAATTTATAAAACATATGAAGTGTAGTAGACTAATAACTGTCTGTAATATTTATTTATTTTTCAATAATTTATACCTATAGGCATATATTACACTTGCATAATGTGTGCCGAACGCGTAGATCATGACATCAATGAATATTTTACTTTTGAACTGCGCGCGTTATTGTTTTAAATACACGGGCGCTTGACCACTGAAAATAGATGGGGTGTGATAGTCATTCATATGATGGGACTCATATAGTAAACGATGACCATAATGGGTCATTTCACTCTACCCAACAATACAATATTTCACCATTAAACATATCCAAGTAGCATCGGACCGCAATTACAAATTATCATATTAAATTTAACTCGACATTATTATATTATTGTGTATTGTCACTGAAAACGAAGTCTATAATGATTTAAAATGTTCATCGTTAAATCGGCCATAGCTAATAAAATAAATATAATACAATTGTTATGTAAAATAATATGATTTCTTAGGTTGCTCCGTAAAATTCACAAAGTAATTTTAATGAGTTAGGCACAATGCCACACGATTTGTCTGTTAAAATATAATAATTCGTAACGTTTCAGGCTTTTGGACAGCATAAAAATGCCAAGCAGTCAAACACGACCATCTGGTTTCCATATATGTGATATATTGGACTTGAACGATGGCAAAGTGAACTCAACAGACACCACGAACACAACGCTGGGTTCACACATAAATGGTAATATACCGACGAATTTAATAGTTACCTATATATAATCTTATCACGTGATAGTTGTTATTATAATTATTATTACCACTATTAAAAACTACCTCATGACACATATTGCGTACGGGAAACGTATTTTACAACTAATATCATGAATGATCTTGTGATTTTAGCAGCGCCTGATGTGCACAACGTCAGCACAGGCTTCCAGTTCCCCAGTGTCCTGCAATCGTCCGCCGACCTTTTACATCACTGGCCCACCTCACTCACTGAACTCCGAGGTAAGCAATTGCACGATGCTAAATATTTTTTTATATGACATAATTTACATACACACACACTCCATTCATAAAGACGAGTAAAAGAAAAAACAACGTTCGCTTATGTATTTTGTATTGCGTATTAATTTTTTAATAAAAAAAAATCAATAATTTACGTGTAAAATTATGCGTTTGGAAATTGGAAAATTACTCCATCGCCGAGAATATAAAATGATTAAATAATTCGTAATCATTTTGTTTATATAGTATTAATGATATTGAACGATTTTTTTCGTTTTGAAATTAAAACCGCAGTCGACACTCTAAATGAGTTAATTAAATGTTCAAAGTAGCCATAACCCGTTACATGAAAAAAGGAACAAAATCGATTATCATTTACTTCACAATTTATCTAATTTGTAATAGCTATAGATTTGTCATTTGTTTCTATTATTGTAGTCATCATAAAATATAATATATATATGTACTTGCAAATAAACAATCGCGCGTTCTCAAATCGATTGTCATTATACAATATAATATATTTTACGCGTATTATGCGGATCAAAATAATATAGCATTTGCATAATATAAAGATACTCTCCAGATAATTTTTCAGTCGGAACACGCGTATAATTGTTATACCATGGAGCATAGTAATAACAATACTATTGTGTACGCTATTGTGTTATAATAGTCGTGTGGCGCGAAAAAGTTGATCCCGTTAAAAACGTCTGACACTCGTCCGCAAACCAGGGCTTAAAGTGAAAAAAAATATTCCAAGGAGGGGCTCTAATTACAGTTCAATTTTGATCGATCCTTATAAGTGTAATGGTTAGATGTGTATTCAGTAAATCAAGGACAATTTCGACGAAACTCGTATAAATGTTTTATGTATTATATGATGAAAATAATTTACTTATTATTACGTACTTTGTACATCATTTGTAACGAAGAAAGGGACCTCCCCTCGTGTTATTTCTGATTGCACATTATAAGTATATGAGTATACCGAATAATATGGTCCCCTTAGACAAAGAACCAAAATTGCTTCTGAAATGTGAGGAAATTTTTTTAAAAATTAATGAGTTGGTACCCGCCAACTCGATTATTTATCAAACAAAGCATATGCCTATCTGAGATTTGGTAAATTTTCTGAAAACTAAAATTAAATTTTAAAACTTACGCATTTTTAACTATGGTATATTGTTCCAAATTTGAGTGTTCCGGCGAACTATTAGTGAACATTGTCAAAGGTGACACTTTATGTGCTGTCAGTGGTAGGGAACTGAGTTCCCTTGCGTCCCTCTCCACTTTAACCCCTGCCGCAAACAATGCGTGTGTGCACCGTACAATGTATAATTATAATAAATAACACAATAGCCGCGGAGGAGCTTAACCGTGTTGGACCGCTGCTTTTAAGAATTTTTCTTGATTTTTTTTTTTCAGTTATTTATTTTTCAATAAACTTATACGCGTATATATTAAAACTACTCCACACGAAAATCGCGCGGATCGGAGGGGACCGCGAGTGTGAACAACGAATACACACTCTAACTATAGGACACGGAAGAGTATAATATTATAATATAATGTAGGGTGCGTGTATGTACACATTATAATGGCGGTCAGACATTAAAAAACAAATTTAAACCCGTTACGCGAGCCGGGCGTGGAGGGTCCCGCGTTCGTTTAGAAAAGGGCTTGTACGGGCGGAAAGGAGGTTACAAATTAAATAAGGCTCCCGCTACCATTGTATCACGTTTAGCCCCCCCCCACACTTATATATATATATATATTCAATGTAGGACTTGTACAAAAGCTCATTTTCCCTCTAAGTGGATTAACTAACGCGCGAACTGTTCCCTCCCGTCGAGCGCGCGAACAACAGATTTACAGCGGATTTTCTCTGCCGTTTAGCGCGCGGAAGCCGACAATGGCTTTTATTAAAAACAGAAGTATACAGCCGCCGAGTAGATGTGTACATATATATATATATACGTTGCTCACTGCATGTATATAGAGTTCTTTCATTTTGACTTTTATCGAGCGCACACTTTTGAGAAAAACTTGAAACGCGCAGCTCGACAATTATTAGTATACAACTCATACAACTAATACAGTTTTCAGTCCAGGGGCTCGAATCAGAAAAAAAAATTCGTTTTACGTTATTGCGGTTTTAACGTTATTCATTGTACACTGTTTATCGTTAATAGAAATAAAAACATTATTAATTATTGTTTGCGTTTGTAGCTATTTAGGAATTATAACGTTATACACTTTTTACGTTTAGCGCAATTGAAAATTTAAACCTTGTTCAATTTTCGCATTTAATTTCATTGTAATTTCAAAAATTTTGTAAGCATTATTAATTTTTTATTACATTAATCCTATTAATATATGTTGAAAAAGGATGAAAATTAATAATAACATTTTTTAATCGTTTTTTGTTTCAATTTTTTCATTTTCTGATGTGTTCCGTTTTATATTTATTTAATTATTTAATTTAACGTTTTGTTATGCTTTTTGATTTACCTATATTTTCGTTTATTGAACTCTTTTGTTAAGTGATGTTTTAAAATTAGCGTTTACTGCTTTTTGTCCCGTTTTTCGTTGTCTGTTTCAATTGTTTTGCATCTCCAAAACAATTTTTCACGTTCTCTAGAGAAATATAGAAGGAGGGGGAGGGCAGATAAAATAATTAGAAATCTAAAACAGTAAATTTAAATTACTTACAGCTTTAATTAACCTAACCAATCTTAACATTTTTTACTTATCAAATATTCAACATTCAAATAATGAAATTAGAAAATATATTTTATTTTCAACAAAAACTAGTTCAAAGTACAAAATAGTCGATTATTTCATAAATTCATAACTAATATTTTTTTTCTGTTTTAATCATATGCCTACTTCTGTATACTATGGACATTCTTCAAAAACAAATGATTTAATGTATCATAAGTTATAAAGTCACATTCCTGGACATTAATATTCAGTGTAAATTCAAAACAAACTTTTTGTTAAAAATCCTTTGTCGATTGCGCATTTAATAGAACCGTGAGTTTGTATATCAAACGTGGTGTACAGAAAAGGATATAATAGTAGAGGTGATTTTAGGTCAAATGACCGGTCGGGTTAAAAATTCTCGTACAAAAGTGGTCGAAGCAAAGAATTAGCACTCATTTAAGACGTCAAACAGATGACTTCGATATGATATACATCTATACCACATCGGAGAATAAACTTCTATTATCGCACATCTCTTAATAACTGACATTTTTAAACATTTTGTCCAAATAATTTATCATCATAAATTTTAATATATAATTTCTCATTATCTCCAACATGTGGACAAATTTTCTCACACCATAACCGATGTCCGTTTTATAGGCGCGCATTATACGCATTGTGTCCGCTCTTTTCCATTTCACGTCGAATGCAATTACTGAAGTGAAAATTCAGTAAGAACTTTACGATAGTCCGCATTGTTTTCCACAATTCAATTTTAAGTTGGGTACGAGTTGATTCTCTTGTACCTGTTTACCTGCACCAAAATCGTTGAATTGATTCCCGGGTAATTTAAAGGTACGTACAAATTGATTTCCTCATTGTTGGGTATCAGGTAATATTTTAGGCTAACTGTTGCGATGGCGTCCACATAATCTTTCAGTACTCCATTGGTCACGATTAAAAGATATAGAAAAATAAATATTTATGACGGATATCATTAGCAAACAACAATGTTTAAAATCCATGTGTTACAAATTTTCACCTTTCTAATAATTGTTTTTAAAACATTCGTTTTTCCTCGACTATGACGATGACAAAATATTTCTAAATTAAAAAGGCTACATACATGTATGAAAAAACAAAAATAAAATCATTTTTGCGGGACTCATCAGCTAGTCCCTAGGTAACGCCAATAGGCTGAAAATTTGAAAATAAATTATATTCGTGCACGGTATCAATTCGTACGACATCCAAATAGACCCGGGAATCAATTTTATACATAAAGTAGATCTCGAGAATCAACTCACCAACACGCCGCAATTTCGGGTGTATCGTGTGTCAGGGATTATGTTAAGCATAATATTTTCTCTGTCGCGACTCGCGTCTTTCGGTTTCTTTTAAATGTCACATATTATTACGTTATGCACGGGACCATTTGAGAAAAAAACGAGGAAGTCCGCGCGTCCACACAGTGCCGCTATGATTTTTGCAGCTGCGGGTCCGCCGCGTATACACACACATTTTATACGCGTACTAAATACAAATTCGATTCTCGTTTCCCCGTACAGTAGCCGTGCAAATATTTGCAGCCTGTCGCGCAGTTCTCACAATGATTTTACATACAAACGTCGAGGGAAAAATTTGTCTTAGGTATGACTGACACACACACACACACACCTTGTTAATACATTATTATAATATAATATCATATAGGTGTGTACGATTTTAAAAGAAATACGCCGTCTCGCGCGGTAACACGTGTACGATCGCAGCCGCCGCTTGTCTGGGGCTTTTGTGTGGCACACATTTTGGTGACAAATAACACACACTATTATCGTTATTATTTTATTATTATTATTATTATTATTATTATTATTACATTATATGCGACCGACCACGTAATGCGCGGTAAACGGGCGTATATTATTATTATTGTGTATCGTTTACATTGCGACGACGATGACGAAACTAGTCGCGCGACCACCGTCGGAATACAACACGTTTTTCCGTATGACGTTTTGAAAATATACTCGTGTCGAACAACATCTGGCGACACGCGATTACAACGGAACGTGCGTGTGTGTGTGTGTGTGTAGACCTATATATAATACGTATGTGATACGCACGTGTATTGTGTATGTATCGTAAATGGCGAGTTTGTGAGTGCATATTATATACAGAGACAATCGCGGTCCGCGCATGTGTGTGTGTGTGTGTGTACGCGTGGGGTGGAGTTTGGCGACAAAAGGGCGTGACACGACGACCGATGATCAAAGGTGACCATTGTGCGAATATTACACGCGGGATTTTAGACACACGGGAGTGTATTGTGCGGAGAGGAAGGAAAAACGATCCGGGACGTAGGGATAGATATGATATTATATTATTATTATTATACCAGTAGACGTGTACAAAACGTAAAGGGGGATTTGGTATTTTTTTTTATTTTTTTTTTTTTAACCAAATAACATCAATAGGTACACGGATAATCTGACGGCGGCCGTGCATGTGTGCGCGCGTGTGTGCGTGTAACAAAAGAGTGACAAAATGGTCGCTCTCGCGATGCGTTCTCCAGTAGGTGAATACATTATTATTATTATTATTTTTGCTTATTGCGCGCGCGCTCAAACACTGCACTCGCGTCCCTGACGACAGAGCTTGTACGTCGCGCCCATAACGCTGTTCGTAATAATAATAATAATAATAATAATAATAATATAATGAAGCGTTCGCCGTGTAATTCGCGGTTAGGTTTAACAGACGATTGTTGTGTAAGAAACGGGAACGGCGGAGAAGAAAGAGGAGCGAAGGAAATACGATGGAATTGCGTCCCGATCGCGGTGTGGGACGATTCGACGTGTCGGACGAGGGGCGGTGATAGGCAGATGCGACGGGACACCACGACACACACACACAATATACGTGTTTAGTGTACGATTCGCGTGCTAAACCATTAATGTCTAACGACTTTTCCATTATACGGGGTCTTGGTGTGCGTAACCGATACACCCGGTGGTAGCCGCAGAGGCGACGGGTATAGATTTTATTTATGAACGGACGGGAGGGGTTCAGAAGTAAAATTTTCGACTGAGAGCATGGAACGAGAATTTTAAAAATATCGTGCAATATCAAAACTCGGTATGTTTTATAGAGATCATTTTTCAAAATATTCTCAAAAGTATTTGTAAGCGCGAGGAAAAATTAGCGGTAGTTTGAGGAAAAAATGCAATAAGCATGATTTTTCATTAAATAAATATTTGCATTATTTAGTCAGTTGAAAAATGATGGTTTTGAAAATTTTAAATATTAACCAATTACTTTTAAAAGTAAAACACAGTATTTTTTTTAGCTAATTGAACAATTATTAGAAAACCCGGAGAAAATCTCGTTTGTGTAATTTTTTCTAATACTTAAAATTGTATTTTTAATGTTTTATGCTATTAGTGTATTAGAATTAAAGCCATCTGTTATTAATATTTTATACACTAGTGAACGTAGTGGTGTTGCAATCTACTCAATTAAAATGAAATAAATAACAGAAAGTTACCACAATGGGTGGCTTCTTTTAGAAAACATTAGCAAATTTTATTGAAACTTTTAGCTCATATTCTTATTGTGTTTGATGATACAGATTGTTTAGTACTTGTAAAATTAAAAAAATATACTAACTACAGATTTATCTTGTGAAAAATGTAAATTTTTGCCCTTAGAAGATCAATTTACAATCTAAATAGCCATTTAAGAACTTGGTTATCAATTAATATTGACAAAACGTAACGTGGAACCAAATAGTTCTAGAGAGAGAGAGAGAGAGAGAACTTTTTGGCACCAAAAATAACAGGTGAACAATTTATACCACACAGGACTTTTCTTTCGATTTGCGTTACGTTCCTGACTTGATAGTTTTCGACCTAGACAGAACCTTTTTGAGTTCAAAAATTAAACATAATATTATTACAGTTCTATCTCCGTGGTTTGTCATAGAATTAATTTGAAATTACAAAATTTTTTGCACCGAATAACTTGGTTGATTATTAAATAATGTATTTGAACTCCTGGCTAGCTAAAAGAAAAAAAAAAACAAAATACTCACGTAGAACATTTCGGACACACAGACCCCCGGCGGCGTACCGTTACAACGTTTGAACTTAATTTACAAACGATTGCCTTCGTTTCAGGATTCGGCTTGAGCCACGGGGCCCAACAGGCCAGTCCGGACAGCACGTCTCCGGGCGTGACCGATCTGACGGACACGTCGAGCAACCCCAGCGGCCTGGCGGCCGACACGTCGGTGAGCGTGGGCGGACCGGGGTCCGGAATCGGCGTCGGCGGTGGTGCGGGCACAGGCGGTGGCAAAGAAGAACCATCCGAGGTGGACGCCGACGAGATGGACGATGATTTCGACGACGAACCGGGTGCCGGCGGCGGCGGCGAACACGACCGGTCCGGTTCGTCGGCCGGCGGTGCCGGCGCGCACCCGTCCGACGGCAGCGGCGGAACGGTGCACAAGAAACGCAAACGCCGCGTGCTGTTCAGCAAGGCGCAGACGTACGAGCTGGAGCGCAGGTTCCGGCAACAACGGTACCTGTCGGCTCCGGAGCGCGAACACTTGGCGTCCATCATCCGGTTGACACCCACTCAGGTCAGTTTTGTAAATAGCTTTTTAAATATTTCAATCTTAAGTTAAACGACTATTTTAGGCGCAACCAAATCACTTAAAAAAAAGCCGGTCACATACTTCGCACGACGGGTGGGATTCTCTTAACGGGTGTATTGAATTTTAAAGAAACGTTAAATCATTTCTTCAATAAAACGATTCTGAACGAAGGGAGTTAATAATATAAAAAATAAATGAGAAAAAAAATGTTTCAAATTTTCAAAATCTTTCTTATATGATTTTATATCTAAGTTTAAATTTTCATAAAATTCGGATCAAAAAATGATGGTTTTCGAGTCGTTTTTGTCAAATTTTGGGTAGTTTTATCCAAAAAATAAACATCATTGTAAAAACACTAGCTTCTTCTCTTCGTTCAGAATCTAAAATTTTTTAAAAAGTATGCATTTATCATAAACAACTTAAAACGATGGTTTTCAACCTATGCGTTGCGACTCCCAGGGGTGTCGTCAGTTATTATATCAAGGAAGCTGCGTTCGCAGTAGAAACTTAAAATTTCAATTGTGAAAAAATATAATCTAAAAAAAAAAAAAAAAAAAAAATGTTATTATAAATAATTCACGTTTTCTCATTAAATAAAATTAGATTAAAATGATTAAATAACGTAAAAATTAGTTTATTTTAAATGTTCGTATATTTCATTTCAAAATTAAAAAGAGCCGTGGACCCGAAAATGTTGACAACCACTGGCTTAAAGTAACGTTTACATATTAAAGGCACTATCACTTTATATAAGTAGCACTTACGACGTACGGGTACGTTTCAAATTACGTTTCGTAGCTATGCTGTAGTTCGGTGGTTCCCAACCGGTGGGGGATTCCCCCCAAGGGTGAATTAAGGTACTGAAGGGGGGCGGAATTCAGTGATGGTGAAATAACGATTATTATTTTTTTTTTGTTAATTTTGTTTAAAAAATTAATTTAAATCTTCTTAAATCATTTAATTAACATTTACGTTTTACATTTTATATTTAATAATTGGTTCTAATATATTTAATATTTTAAATTAGTAAGTTAATTTATATCTAATTTATAAAATAATGAAAATAACAATTCAACAGTTACATAAATATACTTACAGTTGTTTTCTATTATTTACTTATATGACCAAAAAAAAAAATAAATAAATAAAAACTCTAATTCTAGGGTTATAAGATTTTGAAAATTTTCATGAGGGGTTTGAGAGATTTTTAACAAGGGAACAGTAAAATACCAGTTTCACGTTTTAGGTACTTATAATATTTAGTAAAATAATCGTTTATTATCCCCAGACGTCAAGACTATTTTCAGATAAAACGTCAATGTTGAAATATTTTTCTGCGTCCTATATGAAAACCTACTATAATCGACACGATACATACCACACAGACAGACAGATATTTTTACGGGTGCAAATTATATTATTATACGTCTGAGAGTGCAGTATTCCAATGCGTTTAAAATATTTTATCGCGTTCATCACAAACCATCTCGTGTCCACGAACACACTTATTGTGACGTAATCGTCTGTTTGCGTAAAATGAAAAAACAGTCGCCAAAACGTGCGACAGTGTAGGTTACGACCACATCGGATGCATCTGGTGGGCAAAACGTGCGTGAGAAAAGTCACGGCGAGAACGGTTTTTCGTACGTCACGTCGTACGTACAAACGATCGAAGGGGAGCCGACGGGTAAACATGGAGGGTATAACCGATAAGGGAGAGGGGGTTCAGAAATGGAAAACGACCTAACCACTTTCGGGACACACGCGGCAACCGGCCGTTATTATTATCCATAATATAATAAAATGATGAGCAATAAATTGTTGGTTGCTAGTTAGTTTTAAATTTAAATCAATAAAAATTAGTCAGTGGAGTTAAAAGATTGTTATAAGTAGGGCTCATAACTTATGGCTCTAAAAAGGGTGTTAGAAATGCTGTAATATGTTGTTAAAAATATCCATATGAGAACTTAAATACGCACCAAAAATATTAGAATATGCAAAAAAACATATGATGTACAAAAAAAAATTTCAAATTCTTATTATTAAAAAAAAAAATTGAATAACATTACATTGCATATTGTGATACTCATTTGTACTGCAATTTTTCTGTTCAAAAAAAAAAAATAATAATCTTATCGCGTCGCTGTATAATATAAATAAATAAATAAACTTACACGATAAGGAGAAGAAATGATTAGTTGACATGAATTAATGACAAATATTTAATACAATTATAATAATTTATTACTATTAAGAAAAAATTTTAAAAGCTACTGAATTTAAATAGCGCGCATACTCCAAATGTGCAAAAATATACAACATAAAAATTTCGTTTATATTTTCTTAGTTATTTGAAACAAATTTCTTACTCACATAGGACCTCTCGAAAAAAAGTATGCAAATGCTACAAGCTATGAGCCGTGGTTATAAGTATAAATAAAAATAAAAATGACGATAAATTTCATTTTTAATTTAACAATGATCTATTAAGTTTAAAAACACTTCTATCTTGTCTCGCTCTTATTCATTTTTAACCCACATTTTGTAACATTTGATACGCCATATTTTTCTGATGCATGTTTCAAATTTTTCCTAAGTGATCCGCCTTTTTCAAGTAGTGTTATTTTTACTTTATAGAACTATTATAATAAATAAATATTATAAAAAAAATTTCTGAAGACGTGGTTTAATATTATGCACAACTCCACAATTTATCATCTTGTTAAGATATTTTTTCGCTATTGAATATTGTGATTGGTTGTTTATGACTTCAGTAATTAAATACATAACTAAGACATTAAAAAAAAAAAAATGATTAGAAGTGCTGCAGCGATAAAGTACACACAATATTATATAATATGTTAACCATAATTCTAAAAACAAATATACTATCTATACTGTTTACATTGTATAGGTAAATGATAAATCATTCGTGTTGCACTATTCGGTTGTCATCTAAATTAACAAATAAGATTACTAGATCAAGTTTGAAACTAGTGACAGCAAAAAATAGTTGGTTATACGTGTTATGTCTATCTCGACGAATGGATTGTTGACGAAACTTTTCCACTAATTATTGATACATTTCAGCACCTTTTATCTACCGAAAAGTATATTAAATATCCTTGAAAACACAAACTAGTCGACTTTTTTTAAAAATTTTATTCGTTTTGTTTTGTGGAATATACAAACTCGACATAAACCATGGTCAATTAAAATGAAAAAATATCTTTATTTAAAAGCTAAAATTCAAGATACCCATAAAGCAGTAAAGGCTTCCTTAAGTGTATTGTATTTAATGTTAATAACATTACATTAATTATATTATATTTTTTACCAGGACTCACTTTTGAACCTCCACATCTTTTAAGTCACATACCTATCATCTATCAACCAACCAAATCTGTAATATTTACATAATTTTGGCTCAATTTAGAAATTGCATAAATGTATACTCTCTCGTACATAACTGTATAGTATAATTATCACAGTCAAATAGTGGATCCATCTATCCATTCCGTCAAGCAATGCAATGGAATTAATTATTGTACATAACCCATAACCTCATAACCCGAATGATTTTTTCATGAAACATCCTTATCAATTAATGACCTAAATAAAAAATTCGGGGTTAACCCGAAACCCGAATAAATGTTTTAATATTTTAAAATCGCGTGGCAATTACGGCCGGGCAATATAATTTTCGGGGTGAGAATTATTGCTACCCTTGGCTTCATCACCACATCTGATGTGCCTATAAAAGCAACAAGATTAGATAACACTAAACATCCAAAAAATGATAATGGCTGTAAACACTTAAATGTACGTTTTTGTTCGCGGTGTTCAAACACCCGAAATCCAAAACCCGAATTATTACGAATTCGACCCATCTCTATAACGGCCGAATCGCTTTTGCTCGTTTCAGGTGAAAATCTGGTTCCAGAACCACAGGTACAAGACGAAGCGGGCGCAACAGGAGAAGGGCATGCACGTGGACCATCACGCGGCGGCCGCGGCTAACGCGCTGTCGTCGCCGAGGCGCGTGGCCGTGCCCGTGCTGGTCCGCGACGGCAAGCCGTGCACCAACCAGCAGCCCGGCGCGGCCGGCGGCAAAGCGGAGCAAATGGTGCTGCCGTCGTACTCACACCCACTGATGCACGGCCAGACGCCCAGGACGTGGTGGTAACCACCGTGACCGCGGTACATCCGGTAACGACCTCTTGTCGGACCGCAGTATTTTGTCTTCCTACCTATATATATATATATATATATATATATATATTATATTATATAATATTGTACCGCGACGTCACGCCGTTTGTGTATTGTAAATAAATAACCGTCGGGGACGCGCGAAATGAAAGCGTTGTCGTGACGTGTAAACCGCACGACGACAACCGATTACCGAGAGGTTAATGTATACTGTATGACGTGTGCGCGCCCGCGAGTGATGGCAACGTAAGCGGCGGCGTAGTCGGCCACCATCGTCATCGGTGGAATCAAAATACGACTAAATAATTTGTTTGTTTCGTTCAGACCCGTTCTCTCCGTACCCCCCCTCCCACCCCCCAAATGTACGGTTGCCAGATTTTAAAATTAAAAATACGGGACAAACAAAAAAATGAATTATATCCCCCACCCACCCCTGACAACTGATCTTTTCTTTGAACGAAAATGTTTTTAGTTAATTTCTATATTTATCTTTTATAATTTTTGTTTAATATTTCAACGGAATAGGTTAATTACAAACGTACAACGAATAAAGTATATAAATATCACATTAATTTTACAAAAAATACGAGTATGTGTATTTTAACTTTACAAAATATTAATCGGTTGTTGAATTTCCTAATCATGGTGTATCATATTTATTAGAAGAATCTTTTATAATATTCACTAATATCCTAAGAGTCAAAGGGGTATTTTATTTTATTGTATTAATAATTTTTTGAAAAACAGGACATTTTGATGTACTGAAGAGAGTTTTTGGGACAACGGAACCCCTAGTTAAAATACGGGATATCTGGCGACCCTACCCTAATGGCATTATCCTTATTAGATTTATAAAAAAAATCTGGGGGCTTTGAGTGGGGAGGGGCTTAGCTCCTCAAGATACTTCCTCCTGCTTCTGCCTATGACAGTCGGTGCAAGTTTTAAAACGTTTACTGCGCACATAGCTTCACTGCCGATCTCGGTGCGTATACGAATACAAGTAAACTCGTACACACGTCTTCACAACTACGTTATATTAATTTATTATATTATAATTACACTCGTAGGACGCGTTTCATCGATAAAGCGGTTCGTTCGTGTCGCGAGATTTTTCCTGCTCGACCGAATTGTCTTATTTACGACACGTATACGCGTAAAATCCAATTACTATATCGTTCAATAATCAATAAATGTGGCATTAAAAAGTTTTCTAGATTTTTAATTCCTCCACACGCGTAAACGTTTTGTTCAAACCGTGTTTTACGCCCGCGTCATCATCCCCTTTGTTTTGTTAAACAAAATATATTTATAATTATATATAAATAAAATTATTATTATTATAATTATTATAACTGTTAACTACAACACTTTATCGGTCATGACGACCACGATGTAGACTATAGATTATTTATATATATATTATAAATAAAAATCGATTATAATTATTTGGAAATATAAGTAAATTTTAAATACGAACATTTGTAAAAAAAAAAAATTGGCTAAATTTATTATTATTATTATTATTATTATTATTATTATTGAATTATTTTAATAAGAGTTTAAAGAAACAAAAGACTAGTCATTACGTGTATTTATTTGTTTATACAATTGTATATCGTTAGAATGCTATATGCGCTCAGTTGGGCAGCATGTAAATTTTGTAATTTTTAAGTTGTACATAATTAGTAAAGAAAAAAAAACAACAAGAAACAACGAACGTGCCTGTTGAATAATGTTAATTGAAAAATAAAAAAACAACACGATTGTACGAAAGTTTACTTGATCATTATATAGAAAAATAAATAATTATTGTTACAATATATATATATATTCGTTTTTTTATTTATTTTTATTACTCATTTCATTTTTGTTTCTTCCAACCCGTGTTGAATATATCGATACAAATTTTTATAATACTTCTACAACTGATAAATACGGGTGAGTTCGCGTCACGTTGACTTAGGGAATTCTGAAGATATGTGCAGTGAGTAATCGCTGCAGGACGTGCACGTCAGTGAAGCTCGAGTATTTATTTGTTTGTATTCATTTCCTTTGGCATTGGGTGAAAACATAACGCTGAAATCATCAATCGTTTTGCAACGACTAACAGCAAAACGTAGACAAAAATAACATGTGTCTCGCGCAAGAGACCGCACCAAAAACGTATCGATTTCCTGTACTGCGTTAATAAAGTGTATTGTCACCGGGTGAAAAAGTATGCTGCATCTCCTCCCAAACCATTCTATTTTTCTTAGTTAACTCGTTGATATCAATTTCACGAACTCCGTTGTTTGTGTAATGACGGTCCTGTTAAAATCCTTTTTAAAAAGAAAAACCGTCTATTTTATACACCTGTTAGAGATGCGCTTTTAAGGTTTTGTTGTTTATTTTACATATTTACCTACTGATACCATATTTTGTATCATAGTTTTTGAACAGATCGAATTTTGCTGTGATGAAACATATTTCAATCAATACGGTTTTAAGTACATATATATATATATTTTGATAATCCATTTTTTCGCGATTTTCTAGAATTTTTACCCAAAACTTCGGACGGCTGACAACGTGTCCCTACAGGAACCGTAATGATCTTGGAAATTTTCCTGAATACTAAAAAGCTACACCGTATAAATGTATATAGTTTTCGTACAAGATAAAAAAAAATCTTCAATAGCTCTAAGATTGATAGGTAGGTACCGAAAAAAATATGACTAATCTTGTGATGTTAAAAATCTGCCGTTTGATCTGCAAGCGAGTTCGACCGGATGCAGAAGGTCGCCGCTTATAGTGATCACGTTCGTTCGAGAATATTTTGATCACTATAATCGAAAATCACGATAAGTGGCGATTCAAAAATCAGGTTAAAAATAACGTCAAACGTTTTTAAAACGTTTTATTTTTATGTAAGGTAATAAACGTATTATTGTGTAACACGTCAAAATATTTAGTACATATGTAGATAAAAACTTAGGTCGTTTCAAAATAAATCGGTGATATGCGCCTGTTTTTTTTCTTTTTTTTTTTTTTTTTTTGGCCGTGTTCAAGGGATTCGTGGCAGTGGATTGATCCAATTATGTTCACGAACAATTGAATAAATCATTAAGTTTCCCTATCATGGTGTATTTGGTACCTACATAACTAGACTAATATTTTTCATAATAATTTATCTACGTATTAATTCAGTCATGTCTATAGCCGATCACACTGTAACAGAAAACCTGAGTAAGTAAGCGACAGAAAATTCACCGATAACGGCCGTTTGTTCCGTTATCCTGGCTGATCACGCTACATAAGCGACCGGTTCTTATAACCAGTGAACACTATAAGCCGTAACAGTGGTGAAACGAACCATGTTTTTTAGAAGCAGTTGCTTACCAATTTTTTATGTCTGGGGGTTGGTTCCTCGCTGCTCAAATAATGTACTTTGAATAAATTATAAAGTTGATTATGAAGTTAATCATAGGCGCTACAGAAGTGTTTTCTATTTAAATGTTGAAGTCTTTAAGGTCTGTTTGCTTGTTTAAGAAGCTATTTGCTTCCAAGTTATTTTAAGTTCGCTACGCCACTGAGCCCGTAACCACTGTGGTATAGTAGTGAAACGCAAATAAAAAGGGTCTGGTAGTAGCGATTTGTTTGACACGATGATGTTTACAAAATTACCGTTTGATTCGTACTCTTATTATCTGCCGGGCAAGGCGTATATTTGTGTGTGTACACCGACGCCGAATGTCGCAATACCGTCATAATGTCGCAACCGCATAGTATAATAATACGATTTGTAACGTTTAAAAGACGAGCACTTTGACGCCCGGCCGGTCGATCGGGCCTCGCCTTGTTGACAAATCTGCACGCCTTTTTATCGATCGGCTATATTATTACAACAATACGAGTATATTGTGTACACTGCACAGGAATATGCGCAGCACGCATACACACACACACGTAGTACAGATAATATAGAAACAATATAATATAAATATATATATATATATATATCTACGGTGTACACTATATGATATCATAAAATAATACTATTAAATATTAGTAATAGAAAAAATAAAAATAAAAAAAAAATATATTATTTGTTTGCGTTACGGATACCGACGACGACGATGCCGCGACGCCTATTTGTTCGCACACTAATAACAATAATTATTATTATTATTATTATAAAACATTTGACGTACATCCGGACGGGTGGTGTACATAGGTACATACATATACAGGGTGATTTTCTAAGCGTGCTCACACCGTTTTTTGGCGGTAAAAATTTAAAAATTTGGGGTTTAATTTTCAGAATGTTTAATTCACTAAAAAAACTATAATTTCTATAGCCTTTTTTTTTTGTGTCACCTAAAAGATGTCCTGTGGCTATACAAACTTTTTTCCATATAGTAACCCCCTGTTTTAACTACGGAGTATTATTCAGGTCATTTTCCGGCGAATTTCGATTTATTGAAATCAACATTCGAACGAGTAGTTTATATTTTACAACATTGCGAATTAATTAGGTGTTATCCGGTAAAATCATAAATTCATATTAATTACGTAATACGTTGGTAACTAAAGTATGTGTCCTAGAGACTATATTTCTTAATATTTAAATTTGATTCAAAACCTGTTCGTCCAAATTTTGATTTCAATAGAACAAAAATCACAGAAAAATTAACCGAATAAAATCTCGCAGTGAAAATAGGGTGTTGCTATTTGAAAAATAAAAAAAGATTGTATTTCCACAGAACGTCCTTGAGATGACACGAAAAAAATGAATTACAGAAAACTAGTTTCAATAGTGACTTGAACATTCCGAGAAATAAAATCAAATTTTTGCATTTTTACGGTCAAAAAGACCACCCTGTAGATTTATACATATATATATATATATGCACGTACAGTCTGTGATAATAATATTATTATTATTATTGTTAATTTATGTACAGGTCCTAATAACGGCGCGCGTGCGCGATCGGATCGTTTAAATGAATAATTGCTCGTTTTTCCTTATCATATCTGCTCGCCGCCGCGTCCGTTATCGGGAGGCAAACAAAACCGTGTCAATAAAACGGAGACGAAGACGACGCCTCCGCGATGCATGAGTGTGTGTGTGTGTGTGTGTGTGTGTGTGTGTGTGTGTGTGTGTGTGTATACATAATACACGTAAAATATATTATTATTACAACAGCTAGTGCGTCGCCGTGTGAGTGTGCACAGAGATTTAACGTACGCTTTGCGTTCGAAAAATAACCGATCACTGTTTACACACGTTCGATCCGGGGCGAACGCACGCGCGTCCGACGTGCCAGCCATCGGACGATAAACCTTTACGCGTTTAATACGCATGTGTAAGTCGTATACCGGTGCTCGATTAACATATTTTATCCCGGGAAATCCGTTCGCAAGGACACGCGCGGTCCAGAGGCGTCTTTTGGACCACGCTGCAGGGTATACATTTGCGTATTTAGTATCCAAAATTAGGCAAATTGGATAAACTGAGATAAATTGTTTGGCAATAAATATTGAATTGAACCATATTTGGTCTATATTATAATATTTTGATTTTCTTCTAATTTTCGAATTGAAAACGAGATCACGATAAGGATGTTTTTTGAATTGAAGTTAACCATTTACTGATAAATAAATAACAATGATAAAAAATTTATTTAGCTATCCTTTTATCCTTTCCCAAGACATGTGACTCTTTTTGCGCCTATTGTTGTAATATACGTATTATGATATATGGATACATAAGTGTATGTACAGATGTCATATAATGACGAATCGTTATTCACACACGACATATTTTCGGCGAGCGTGGCTGTAAACGAGTGGGTACGAGACGACCGGAAATACTCCATTGAATTTTCGCGTTAACCTCTTTTAACGTAGCCGAGGTCATCCTTCGTCGAATATAAATATTTTCACTTGTCTGACGCAGACGGGAGTAGTCGATAGAATTTGGGTATTTGTGAATTCTTTTTAGAAGGGGGGATCTTATATACCTATCTCTAGAAAAGAGTTAGAAGTTGTTTTTGCTTAAACATCTTAAAACTTTTTTTTATCATTCCTTTTTTTATATTCTAAGATTTTGTTTATAAATTTAAAGATATATTCGAATATGTTTTTTGTAAGTGCTTGTTTGAGGTGACTACTTCGTTGTTATTTTCCATATTTGATTAATCATAAAATATGATGGTTGTTACCTTAATCAGGTAAAACTAAATTCCGAAAATTCGAAAAGCGAAAAATACCCATGGTGCAAAGATTTTCGGCTTACTTGTTTATAATTTACTTAACTTTGCTTTACTTTACTTTACTTCACTTTAATTTACTATATAATCTACTTTACTTTACTTGAGGTACTTAATTTACTTTTATTTACTTTGTAAAGAGTGTTAGAAAAAATGTCCAAAATTTTTTTTCATTTTCAAAATTTTCATACTCCAAAATATTTCTCATATTATTGTTTATCTATGTTTAAATTATCATAATGTTTACACAAAAAAAACAATGGTTTCTGAGGATTTTTTGTTAAATTTTGGGCAGTTTTATCGCATAAAAAATTGAGAAATTGAGAAATTCGAAAAATGACCTTATTAAAATACAATCTACAGGTGAATTTGGTTTTTGCTAATCGAGTATTTTGGGCAAGTATTTCCATACGAATAAGTGTTCACAGAAAAAATAAAAATAAACATCGTTGTAAAAACACTTAACTTCTTCATTTCGTTCAAAATTTAAAATAAGGTATTGAGCAATCGAACAGTTTAAATTATTTTTAATACATATAATAACAAGCTAAATTATTATTGTAAAACAATCCGAATTATCATTGTATGTGCAAAATACTTTAAAAGTGATTAAAATTTAATGATATAGGAGAAATTTAAGTACCTACTTATATCCTAAATGATTAAAATGTACTTATGAAATTGTACTAGTCGAGAGTAGTGAATATTAATATAAATATAAATGTTAAACTGTACTAAAGGGCTAAATCGTTTTTAGTCACCAAAAGGATCGTATATTATATTTAAGGTGTGATGGTTAATTTATTGTACGACGTTCAAGAACTGTAGTTACATACTCACTTGGCGGACTATATTTTACTAATGTTTTAGATTCTGATTGGAACGAACAAGCTAGTGTTTTTATAATGATATTGTTTCTTCTTTTTTTTTTACTTTATTTCATTTTTTCTGTAAAAACTTTTTCGTATAGAAATACTTATTCCAAATGAAAATGATTATAAATACCTGAATATAAATTTTTGTTTTATATTGCGGTTTTCTAACACCCAAAAGCTTGATACACACAAAACCCAAAACCCGAATAATAATAATAAAAAAAAAAAAAAAAAAAAAAAAAAATGAATTGTCCTTACATTTTTTCGTTAGTTGCCAATGTTTTAATAAATATAATACATTACTTGTTTGCCAAGTGATTTCGTCTTTCTTAAGTATAACAATTCTATGATAACCTTTACGGGTTTTATGTAACCACTGTTACAATAAAATTAAAATGATAATACAATATTTATAGAGTATAATATAAAACGAGAACCGTGTTCAATGAATTTTATTCTTATATATTAGCTTTTAATATACATGGTTATTATTAATTACAATTATTATGAATTAAGATTAAAATTTAAGATGTTTTAACGTACATTTTTAATTAAAATTTCAAAATTATTGAAAAATTGATCGTTGCGTAATTTTTTGCATTTGATTACATAATTTTATAATACAATGCAGTCTACGGCTGAAGTACCTCAATATCTAACCAATATTTACGATTTATTAATAAGAAGTCGAATAATAATATAGTTTAGAGTTTTAAGTAAATATGCACTCTGTTTGCATTCGCTTATCGTCAATTTTTTTTCAACGTGATGTGTGAATAAAAATTATTTCACATTAAACTGTCTGATTATGGAACAATTTAATTATAATATACTCTCAAGCATCATTTATATTGTTTTTGATTGGGAAATCAAAGTGAACACCAAATTGCTTCAAAATGTCATTCGTACATAGTATGGAAAACTAACCTAACTTACCTACAAAGTATCAATATTGTTGTTTTCTTCTTATTTGTTTTGCGATAAATTCAATTCAATATTTTTTCAAAAAAACAAAAAACAAATAATTGATATAGGTGACTAATTGACCTGAGAAATTGATATAGATGCTAGAAACATATTATATTATATAGATATAAGTACACCTCCATAATACATAACGAGCACTAACACATATCGGTAATGCTTGTTGAATAATTATAAAATTAGATAGCAAGTATCCTTTATGGATTTAATGAAATATAAATTATAAAATTAGTACCTATGTGTCAGAAATACCATATTTTGATGTCACAAAGTAAATAATATGTATAGTAAAAATAATATATTGGTCTATTAAAGACGAACTAAGTTTTGTACGTACTTGGTGATTTAAATTAGATATTTGCATAAATTTAAGTTTGTTTTATAATTTATGGACAAAGTTAATAATTGTACTGTTTCATTGGTATCAAAAGTATGTCATATTCATTTAAAATTAACGATATAGTGGAAATTATTTTTGAACAGATAAAAAAATAATCATTCATCAGTAACATAGTACACGCTAGAATTTAAAATAAAAAAATTTAAAGTTTTATTACTTTATTTTATTTACTTAACGATAGTATAAATTATTTATTATTCACGTTATATTATTTGTGTATTCATAAAAATGCTTTTAGCTGATAATTATTGTATTAGCCTTACATAAATGAGGCCAATAATGTCTTATTGTCTATTTGTATAAGGTGTACGTTTTCTGTTATTTGAGAAATAGGTATATATACTATTTAATTATTTTTGAAAAAATGTTCATAAAATGCAAGAGAAGTTAGAAACATATTGATTTTAAATAGATAATTTTATTTCTTTCAGTTCAGCGAGTTCATATGACTGAGAAAATATTTTTTCAACCTTCATAGGTAGATAATGATATAGTACTGTCAAAATTTAGACTAATTCGTATAATAATAATTGTAATAATATCCTTAACTGCTTTATAGTCAGGTAATAATTATGACAAAAATTAAACACTAAAGACACATTATTATCATTTATAATCCCTTTCATTAGTTTTAGTCGAATGTCAAGTATTCAGATTTTATTGTCTTCTGTTCAATATTTATGTGTTAAAACATATAAAATATTCAACTTCTTTTCCTATTAACTGTTAAGTTTTCGTTACTACATTTCATCAATTTATTTTACTTGTACATAATTGATTAATCATGACAATATACAAAGATGTATTTCAAGAATTTAATTTGTTTGATGGTATTTGTTAAATATAATGTAATTACTCAATGACTAAAGGTTAATTTATTAATCAATTCCATTAAAATATTTGGTATATTTACAATAAAGGTGTGCCGGTTGGTCCGTGTTGAAATCTGCCAGCGTGAGCACTGGCAAGTTTTGAGATGATCTTAACTTAAGGTATGGAGAACGGTCTTTAAGGAAATATTATCGGTAGCTACTTAACTCTCTCCTGACTTCTCGCTGTAACCGACCCCTTGTTTATAACGGTATCCGTCTCAATTTATTGTATTCAACCACAATCGTATTTAGACTCTATCCGTTTGTCGGTACACGAATATTACGAACACTACAATCGATTAGTTGAATAGGATTAAAAACAACAGGTACCCGCCTAATATTAAATATATTATTATCCACGTGCGAGTATAACAATAACTACTTCGAGAGCGACGAATTATGGTCTACCTGAGATGAGAGAACCGCTTCAAAAAGACAAATCTGAACAACTCTTATTGTACAAAATCATTGTTACGATTATGTCACATCTATGCAGTATGCATAAAGCCCCGTTACACGGGCCCTTTTATTCAAGATCCGTATATACACTATAATATATTATAGCCGGCACTTTAGATTATATTAGGTGTTTTATTGAAGTCATTGAAAAGTAATTCGTTCCCGAGTGCGTACTTCGCAAAACAATAATAACTCTTGTTTGGTACGTTTTACCGGAGGCATATTATACTATACTACACACACACAACTTTTATATGAATATATTATGTATAATACATATATGTATACATTAGCGTTAGTGTATATAATACGTTATTACATTTAATAACTATTTATTATACAGAATTCCTAAATAAATGCTAGTTAATAAATGAATTAAATGATTTAACTAGTTATTATATAGAAAAATGGTTAGGTCTTAGCTAATGTATATAATTAATAGCTATCATAGACAATATTCAATTTGTACGACTCTTGAGTGGTCAAAAACAAGATTTCATATAAACAATTATTTTAAACTTTCAAGCACTTCATTTTTAAATTATCGTCTTTTATTTGAATTTTTATGTATTGCCTCAAGAATGAATTTAAATAATAAGCCAGACATACTACACACAATGGGTACTCTTCACTTCTCGAGTGGTATTTCTTGAAGGATGTTTAGAATTTTAAAGAAACGATAACTAATTTTACGTAAAAAGAAAGTGTTGTATGAAATTCTAAACATTTTAATAAAAAAAAAAAAAAATCAATTTTTTACATGAAAATTACCAGTTTCATACCAATTTTAACTTTAAATGGTTTTATGTATAGTCTTCAAAGTTTTGGAGTATTTATTAAATAACAATACAATCAGTTTATTATGAAACGGCATGTTTTACTTTTTCACTAAATTTTACCTCTTTAAAGTACAACCAAAAGCCATTTTCTAATCAAAAAAATTGGTATCTATTTGAAACATTTGAAAAAGTACTTTTTTACGAAACTGACTATGTTTCTATAAAAAGAAAAAAACATAATTGCAAATGATCTAGCTTTTATGCTCCACTCAGAATCTCAAAAAATGTGTATTATTTAGGTAGATACATTTATATAGTATTTAATAATTTTCACTATATTAACAAAATTGCAATCGTTAGTTTATATAATTCCTAGAAATTATGTATAATAACTAGTTAAAATATGCATTTTTTTATTAATTTAATACATTAACTAAAAACGTCTGTCATTCTTTAAAATAACTAGTTGTCTTACAGAATAACTGAATTTCGTACATTAACGCTAACATATATATTTATTTACAATGGTGTTTACTTTTTTTTCTGTGAACACTTTTTCAAATGAAAATATTTCTCCAATAGTTTTTACCAGCAATTTTTGAAATCAAAATTTGTTTCTAGATGGTACTTTTAACAGGTAATTTTTCGAAATTCTCAGTTAGTTTTCCAAAATTTGGTAAAACTACAAAATATGGAACGAAGAATGCATTGGTTTTATAAATCTGTGTTCGTATTCCCCTCCCCCCCTTATATAAGGAATCACGATTTTGGATAGATATACTAGTCCAAAAGTTTCGATCAGCAACTTTTTGATACCGGATTCACCTTTAGATGGTACTTGAAAGAGGTCGGTCATATTTCGCACTGTAGGTTATCTTCACTCCTCGGGTCAGATACTCTCGGTGGATGAGTCGAAAACGACAACTGTCCTTGTTCGTTATATTATGAACATACTTCGTTCATGATCGTATTATTAAAGAAATGATTTATCGTCTCTTCGAAATTCAACACACGCACCAAGGGTATCTGGACCCGAAGAGCGAAGAGTACCCACGGTGTAATCTATTCTATACTTTACATTCCTCGACCATTCTACTCTTCATGTTTTATTAATAATTATAATAATAATTTTTTCGCCGTACCGGTCGGCAAGACTCGCGCAGTATACGAAACTATAAACGCGTCGCCCCGCGAATAAAGTCGAATAAGTCGCGCGGTACGATTATTATAATCGATGTGGTACCAGTAAATATGACCAGCCGCCGCCGCCGCCACGCCGGTCGATGCGCCGCACAATACGCGGTCCGCGTTATCGGTAAAATATGATCTCCCGCGGTAATAAAACGTGACGGCGGCGCGAAGATAACGCACCGGGGACGCGCGGCACCGCGTGCGCACGACCATCACTCATAAAACGACGACGACACAATAATGTGCCGCGCGTTGTCCGCGCCGCAGCAGCGATCGGCGGTGTCGCCGCCGCCGCCGCCGCCGCCGTGTCCTATGCGCGGGCCAAACCACGAGCGCGGACTAAATATTATATATGTGTGTATACAAAAGCGTATGTACATGCGTGTCGGGGTTTAGTGGAGAGGAAAAGGTCCGATAACTCGGCGGCGAACATCCGCGACGAGACGGTTTTTCCTGCGTGGACGACAACGGCGCATACGGGTCAATCGTTCGTGCTTGAGCGCACCGTGTGTGTGTGTGTGTGCAGCAGCGAAATATCGCAGGGCTAGAGAATGTGCGGGATGGGGGACCGCGGTCGTGCATCCTTTCGTCCCTCGTCTCGATATCGTTATGTTTTAACGAGAGCTCCACGATAACTATATGGCAGGGATTACGATGCACTTTGTACATTTTACATTTTTTTTTTTTAGCCAAAGGTTGCCGTGCGATTTTTTTATATAGTCACACACAAATTTACTACCGTGAAATTTCGAACGATATTAAGGATATTTATTTTGCATTTTTTTTTTTTTTTTTTTTTTCATTAGTGTTCAGGTGATTTTAGGTGATTCGGGTAACTTTCAAGTCTTTCTAGAGTTTTAAGAGCTTTTTTTAAGTTTTTGAAGATTATTTAAGTTAGTAAAATTTTCGTAAAACGCGTTTAACAGTCCCAATTCTTCACATCTAGAACTTATTGTTTGAACTCAATATTTTCTCTTAGACCGCGGTGGGTACAGATCGCTATTAGCTTCGACTACAGCAATTATTTTAAGCACGTTTCATTCATAATTGCACAATCCAGATTAAATAAGAACCTAAATAAACTATTAAATGTTCATGATCTCAAATCTAAATATATTATATTTTATCATAATATGATTTATTCATATTTATCATTTTGTAATATAATACATACCTAGAAATTTGACATATTAGAAGGTTTATACATATATTATGTATATTGTAAGAAAAAAACAAACTTTTTTAAATAATGAATTAATAATATGATAATGAGTTTGAAAATTTGGGATTGAGATTTGTGTTTGGAATGAAGTCTGATATACAAATTTGATAAAAGGATTATATCTTCAATTTCAAACCCATATCTCAATTAACAGTCCCACGACACGAGTCCCACGAGTCAGAACACAATTCAGGAACTCCATTCCAGAAAATCGGTAAGTATGCAAATTCTAAAAATTGCTTATAAAATTTAAGCAAATTATTTACAAACTTTTAGTGCAGGTTTTAAGTGTTTAGCACAAAGTAGTGGTGCCAACTTCACGCATGTCATTAAAATCATTGTCCAAATGAAAACCATATGAGCAAAATAATATAGCAAAATATGATAACCATATGAGAAAATGCTTCCTCGAATTGTGACTAGCCCAAAATCGTGTGACTATTGACCGATTATATAATACCGAACTATTGAGGATGCTTGCACACCTTAAATTGGCTGCAAATTTTACCTTGGTTACACGTAGGAACTTTGAAAAAACGTTGTAAAGAAATAGCAATAGCGATGACTCCCACTAATATTTTAAATAATACTAATTTAATAATATGTAGCTATTATTAATAATTTTAAATAATTAATAAATATGTGTTGCGTGCAGACATCACAACCCACGCCAAACCTAGTTAGAATTGGATACATTGATCTCGTCCACGTGTTTATCTAATCGAGCGTACACCCATCTTCAGATGACGCGCGACGAGACGAATCACTGACCGCGATTAAACGCAACATTATTCTTCAATCTTCACTGCCCAAAATTTTTTATAGCGAGCGCCAAATAAATGAGGTGAGTCTAAACGTTTTAAACTAAGTACTTATAAATTCCCTCTCTCACTCATCCGCCCTCACCATTTCTCGGCGAAAGTATGACGATTTTTCTCCATAACGATTCAACAAGTTTTCAGAAAACTTCATTCAGAAAATGAATTCGTTCAAAAAAAAATTTAATATAGTACAGTACTTCTCAAACTGTTTTTTAAAGTGGCTTCTTCAATTTAACGTAAGCCTAAAACGTAGACTTATTTTTCTCTAGCAAAATAGTTAAAATAACAGGGAATTTTTTTCCTTACCTATGCACTAAAGTTAAATCGTTGAGCACATTAAGACACAGTTTAATAAATAGTTATACGTTTTGTAATAGTATTGCTATTTTAAGTAAAATAAAATAATTGAATACAGATATTTTCCTCACTCTGTAATATATGTACGGCCCCCTTGGAGGGGGGCATAGCTTAAAGTTTGAAGTAATTATTATACAATAAACATATATATTGTATTTATGGATAGAAATGTTATAAAATATAAGGTATACCTTGGTATAAATGGGTGTGATACAACATATAAATTTTGGAGGATAAAGCTATTTGGTTAATTGATATTAATTTTCAAGTACAGATATCAACCAATAGCAAATTGTCGTACGTATTTAGATATTAAGAACTGCACAATATATAATTGTTTCATATAATATATTAAAGTTTCGACTGAATTTAAGTTACATTTTTTTTTTAAACGATATTATAAATCACGTGGTTTTGATATTATACTACGTATATTTTCACTTATGGTACGACTAAGCACGGGTACAGTTTAATAAAAGTTGGAACATCGAGTGACAAGTATTTTACTTCGTGTTAGGTGAGGGTTTTTAAGGAATTATAAATTACTTTATGAGTTCAGAAATTCATCACGCGCTGGCAAGCCCAAATGGCATCAATTATAACGTAAATTGCCTTTATATGTCATTACGGTACATTATACGCACAATAAACGTACGTTGAACACGACTTTTAATCGTTAAGGACTCTAACTGATAGTTTAGTGTACACAATAATTCGTCTTAATTTTTTAGTTGCGTTTTAGTAAAACGTTAAGCATAATAACAAAAAAAAAATATAATAATTTAATAAAAAATACAATTAAAAGTAACGAGGAAATAAAAAAAAAACATACTATTCGAGCGTACGCTTTTTTATAGCAACGTTTGGGGTACATTTGTATCTAATTTGAACGAGAGAAAAAAAATCGAATAATAATTCATTTCATTAGTAAGACTCGGATTTTGTAGCAAATGCTACTTTTGAAGGGAGTTTAATATGGAGATAATTCTTATAGATAAATAAATTTCAAATCGTTTTGATTTCAATAAAGTTAACTTGTTTTTGACTTTTTTCTATTATATGTGCTTTTTTGCCATTTTTGTGCTTTTTTCTTATTTTTAATATAATTTTAAAGAAAATTTCACATATCTCTAAGTATATTATATTTCTGCTTTATTAGTTATGCCAGAAATATCTTAGTAAAGTTTAAACATATATTTTTGGTTTACTGAATCATTTATAATATACCGAAAAGTGAAAATAACATTTTGGATTTTAAGTGGAGTAAAGAAGCTAGTGTCTTAACACTGATATTTATTTTTTATTTATTTATGATAATTTTCTAAAAGTTAGGACTAAATTTGGCTTTAGATGATACTTTAAAGAGATTATTTTTTTAATTTCTCAATTGTTTTTCAAAATTTTGGGGAAAATTACTTAAAAATTAAACACTTTTAAAATTTTTTTTTTATGTACAAACTTTATGAAAATTTAAATGTAAGTATACAATGTTATGAAAAATGTTTTGGTTATTATTATTATTTTATTTATAGGTACCTATGTGAAATTTATATTCTATTTGTTAGAGTGGTATGTAAAATTGGCCGAGTAAAATATACTTTTTTTGTTTTAAGACTTGAAAACAGGATTGTAGTTCAAAATTGCTTAACCTATTAAAGAAACAATTCATCGTTTCTTCAATATTTAACACACTCGACGAGCGATTTCCACCTGAGGAGTTAAGAATAACCATAGTACAAAATATATCTAGATTTTTTAATGTATATTTTAAATTTATTTTTGGAGTAAAATTTAATAATTTTTTTTTTTTTAAATCATTTTGGGGTACTTAAATTGCTTTATTAAAGATTTATTTTGCAACAAAATCCTAGCCCTATTCTTTAGTCTATAACAAAATATTTTTATGGAATGACTTTTTTCAATCCATTTTATTCGAAAACACGAGTCGTGACAAATGTATTAAAACGAAAAAAACATAAACATGCAAATCCTCCGATCAGTTGTATAAATGTTATCTAAATCAAATTGTATTCGCACGACGGCATGTAATTGAAAAAAAAAACCAATTGACTTCGGGCTTAAATCGCGTACATTTCTATCACTCTGTACATATACCGTCAACGGTGTTTATCCCCAAAAGTCTGACGGACTCGATTTTTTTTTTTTTATGTACTTTCGTAGTCCTATACATAAAGAAGAGGTCCCGGCCGGATCGGTTTTTATTATCTAATGGGACAGAAACCGTGTGCGTGAGCGCCGTTGACCCTCGCTAACAGCTACACCGTTTATTATTATTAACGATACCAGCGGGAGGGGAGAAAAAAATGATGATGATAATAATAATAATAATAATAACGATTTATCATTTACAAACGATAGTTGTATAATTTTTAGCCCTCTCACACGATAATAATATGATATTACACATATTATTATAATAAGCCGAACGTCCGTCGAATGTGAGGAGATACGAGAGGACGCGCGGGAAAAAATTGATTTCGATAAATGTATAAATGGAAAAAAAAAAGTATAACACGTGACTCCGTTCAAAATACCAGTTACTCGAAAGTCTTCCGTCGTTCTCTATGTACCGAACCTTACGATTTGATGAGTTGTTTTCGTCTAGCGATTAATCGCGTGTGGCGCATCAACGCAGTTAAATTCACTGGAGACTGTCCACCGAGGAATGCTAATGTTATTTGTTCAGTATTCAGTTCATTCATTAACTTAAATAAATACTAAGTAGTATTTTTTTTAACTTTTATTCTCACTAAATTTCGTATAGTATCTATTCACTTAAAATTAATTCGGTACTTTCGTTCACATTAACATAGATATGTTTTTGAGTTGAATACAAATTATTTTGAGTTCCTTATTATTCCCAAAAATATATTTATGATAGGTTTAAAGTAAACTCGCCTTGATACTATGATTTATATCTACTAAGGCTGGTGTCTGGTGACTGCAGAATTTTCAACTTATTGTGAAATCATCATTGCGAGTTTAAATTGCAAAATTTTAGCTGAACAATTTATCACTCATTTTTATTTTTATCTTGTTTAATATTTTTACGATATTCGAGCTCAAGTCTATTTTAATCTGTTTGTTAAGTGTTCGAGAATAATCTGTTTACTATTTACCTAAAAATATACTAATTTTATTATATCAAAATAGTACTAATAAAATTATATTTCATTATTGAAAACAAATTTTTTAACACATGATTGAAAAAGAAAGAAATAATAAACATTTTTTTTAAGCTATTATGATTTTGAAGGAGTGAATATTTTGTCTATGATTACAAAAATGAAAAATGTATTCCATTGCATAAAAATTACTGTAAAATAGTTACTAGTACATACTATTTTCATAATATACATTAATGTTTACGATAAAAATCACAAAAGAAAAATGATTAAAAAAAAAAAATCTTTCGCTATTGAACTATATATTAATAATATTCTATACTTCGATACTAACTTGAATTATTAATTGTTTTTTTTTTTTCATAATTTATGTCAGATTAACAATATTTTTAAATTAATTTCAAGTTTGTTTAATCAATAATATTAAAAAAAAAGTGTATTTGTACTGCATGCAAATTCTCCGGTTAATGGATTTATCTTATGGCTACCGAATTCAGTCAACAAAGAAATATTTCCATGGTAACCAATAACCATAGGGACTGATTGTAATGGTTATCCTTCGGTTAGGTTAGATAGATAGATGGTATCATTCTTGATTTCGAACAAATTTTCGGAAAGACCTCAACATTGTTTTCCGACATTTTAAAAATTTCCTTTCACCAACATATTTCTCATATTATTATCTATATTAGTGTTATCCAAAGTGGGCGATATTGCCCCCTTGAGGGCATTAGAACCACCTAAGGGGGGCATTGAGGTTACAAGCGCGATTGAAGAGCATTATAAAAGTCGACAGTGACTATATTTTGATAATTACGGCATCTGACCGTAATTATCGTATTGAAGCTAATAGCTTTATTTGACTTTAAAAATATATGGACTAAAAAAAAAGGTACCTAATTAAAAAAAGAAAAATTAATTCAAGGGGAGCGGTGAGGTTAGGTTTTAAACATTAAAAGGGGCGTTGTGTAAAAAAAGTTTAGGAAACACTGATCTATATCTATGTTTAAATTTTCATAAACTTTGGATTAAAATAAAAAAAAAACTTTTACAAGCATTTTTGATAAATTTTGAGTAACTTTTCCCAAATTTTAGAAAATCTATTGATATTTTCGAAAAATGACCTACTACAAGTACCTTCTTGAGGCGAGTTGTGATGCAAAAAGTCGCTGATCGATATTTTCGGACAAGTATTTTTACACTAAAAGTCGTAAACATAAAATATATACGTATAAAAATAGCTTTTTAAAATCTAAAAACGACAATTGAAAAATTCTCGGAATCGCACTGTTCGCGTTACAATGATATGTTCGGACGCGGGTCGTGTTAAACGGGTAAACCCTGGTACGCGTGTTTGTGGAACGCGCGAATGTCGAGTATTGACAGCGTGTTTGGACAAGCGCTTGTTGTGCAAACACAGTACACAGTTTCCGACCTCCTGCATTAACCCGATTTTTTCTCCGAGCGTATTCGTCACGCTTTCCGTCGATTCTCTTCGACCGACGCGAATCGCCGAGGTTCAAAGACGACGACGTGCAACAGTGAGGGAGAATCGCGCGCGGGGGGGGGGATTTTTGAACACTCACACACAAAACTTTTCACACTCACACATATTTCGGTCGATTTATCATATTATTATAAATCGCGTGTATGCCGCCTTGTTAAATTCTCTCTGGCTCTGTCTCTGTTTCTGTCTACACCATTGCCACGACCACCGGCATCAGAAAAACTCGAATGGAATTCCGAGGGGTCAGGTTGTTTCTTCGGACGGTGACGACTGGTCCCGCTGCAGTGTTACAATAGCATTTTAATAGCTTCCGGCGTTTTGTGCCGTGCGCGACACACACGCACACGCACACTCGCGCGCGTATTACTACTACGATGCTCGGCCCACCCACGCGCAGCTGCCTCGACGTCGTCGTCGCCGCCAAGCAGTCTGCCCGATCGGACATCGTCGTCGTCGTCGTCGCCCGGTCGTCTGGTCCGGCGAAACCGGTTGTCGGGCGTGCGAAGGGTACCTGTGCGCGCGGTTGTGTAAAATGCACGCGCGTATGAATGGACGGGTAGTAATAATAATAATAATAATAATAATAATAATAATAATAATACTAACAATATTATATAATAGCCATTGAAGACCGTTTTGAAGATGGTTCCCCGCGGCGGCGGCGGCCGGTTGTAAGAAAACTACCCCTCATACGCACGCGATGGGACTTGTGTGTGTGTACTCGTCGTATTATGTCGGCACAGGTATACCGTATACACCACACATATTATATACAGAATTCACTCGGTTACAATACGCGCGTATACATGCAAACGTATATATATGTGTGTGTGTGTGTGTATACGTATAAGTGTGTAATGTTCATGCGGTATAATATATATATATATATATGGCGATCGTGGTTATCAATGAACGGAAGATTAAAAGAAAAAAAAAAAAGAGGGAAAAAATACTCGCACGCTGTGACTTGTAGAAATACTCACGCCGCCGCCGCACTACGGTAGTAAAACAGTGATGGCCAACTACTACGGCCCCGCGGGCTAAATCTGGCCAGCAGTCGTATACACTGACAGGCCCGGTAAAATAATTGAAAATTGGGTGGGAAGGAATGAAAAGTACGTATTTTCAACTATGAAAATAAATAAAAGTAAATATCGATCTCGCATAACAAATGATAATCTGCATGCAAGTGCAACACGATTGCGGGGACGTTAGAGATGTAACGACATGTTCACGAATTCACCTTAAAAACGACACGATTGCGGACGATTTTCAATTCAAAGCTTATAAGAGCTTATATTATAAGCAAAGATAAATAATACGATCGAACTTCAAAGTTGTATATTTAAAACTATGTATTAAAAATTGCATATAATAAAATTATTAAAAAAAAAAAATCATCAAGTTGTTATTATGCTATAAATAATTATTATTATTTTTATGCCTATTGTTACATTTTTTTCCTCGAAAACAATTTCCTACGACTTTTAAATATTGTAAATTATTATTTTTATTTATCAAAATAGCTCATTGTAGAATTTATTCTCTCTAAATCTTTTTTTCCACATAAATCCAAATTATGTAATGTATAAAATTACATTGAGTGTAGCTTCGCACTGCAGCTCAGTTCGCTTTGTTCACTATGCGAAACTCCACTCGCTTGTTTCGCAAGCTCGTATCATGCCCCTCACGCTTCGCGCTCGATTCAAATCTATATTAACCCTCGACTCGCTATGCAACGTGGGGATATTTTGGCTTGATAATCGACTAGCTGTGCAGCGTTGATGGCGCGTTGATGGCTGTTATCGTCCACTGCAACATTAAATAATTAATAATGAAAGGCCAGAATATGTTTCCGTATAATATAACGTATGACGTGGCGACGTTGCAAAACACGTATCGTCCGCAATCGTGTTATAAAATGGTCGGGTTAAAAACGAGCGTCCGCAACCCAGGGAAATTATAACCAAATAATTCCTAATATTGATGTTATATTTGAACAAAAACATAGCCAACAATTAAAACATTAAATAAATTTCTGTAGTAATAATACAGAAAAAATTAAAAAAACGCCTGCGTATTTTATATATTATAATATAATATCTATATAAAACTAAAAACAAACAAAAGTGGAAATTTTCTCTACAAGTTCTTCGAAACTACTTATTCTGTCGTCATGCAGTTTTTTAAATTAAAAATTACATCGCAAAGCAGGTTTTAAGTTTAGTCCGATAAAGTTAGTAAATAATTACTCATTTATAAATAAAATAAATAACTTCATAAATTATCTGATTGGTAGCTCGGCAAAAAACCTACGAGTTATACGTATATCTGTATGTGCCTCACCAAACAGAACAAAAAAATATTGTTTACAAAAAAGTATTATCTTAATAGTGTACTGATATATTATATAAATTGAAAATATATAGTCTAAAAATTAATAAATGAAAAATATAAGAAAATAATAGTTTTTCCAATTTAATTTTTTTTATGAAATACTTCCCGAATCAAGCCGGGTAAACCATCAGCTAGTAGTAAGTATGTTTTTCAATTGTGATAATAAATAATTAAATGTTAAACTGCATATTATGAATTAATATGTAGAATGAAAAACGTGAAAATTTTTATTTTAAATAAATTTAAAATGCCTGAAATATTATATCTAATATTTTATTATCTAATATTTCATTTTTTTTCCTTTTTATAGCTCTTGGTAAAAAAATGTTAGCCACCACTGGTATAAAATATCATATCACGTGGATTGTTTGCGTTTTAAACGCCGTTCGCGTCTTCAATGGCCATCGCGTCCCGCTGTCCGGATTGTCGGCCACGAGAAAGAAAGACAAACATTAGTATTATAAGAGTACTGTAGGTACCTCAGACGAGTGAACGCGGCACGTTGACACATAACCGCCGCCGCCACCGCCACCAAGTTAATGGGTTTCTTTTTATTCAATTGAAACGTATTTCAATGAAATTACTGCATACATACACACACTCCACGGGCACACAAACATTTTACACGCTATACCGACACGGACGTACAAAAGAAACAACAATTTCGTCCCCGGCCTTTATCGGTCTGTGTCGGTCACATCGATACGCGTACGAGTAGACTTTGAGTAGATTTTCGTCCGAATACCCGTTTTTCAAATAATACAATCGTAATAATAATAATAATAATAATAATAATAATAACGAAATTCTTTTCATACGACGTTGAATGTAAACGAATAATGTACGTACGTTGTACACAACACACGTAGGTATATTAAATAATTTAAAAGTGTTATAGAATAAGAAAACATTTTGTAATCTCGCGGTTGCGGTTTCAAAATATTTTGTACTCGGTTACGTGTATTGGTATTGATACGGGTAAATGTATATTTTCGACCGAAATCGATTGAATTTAACAACGTGAATTGAAGACTTGCCACTTGTAATCGAAATTTACTCACTCGAGTGATTTTGATTTACAAGTGAAATTTGACTGCACACAAAAATTAATGCACATTAAAATTTTTACACATTAAAATTAATCACGAGTGACCGGGTGAATTTACCGGATGAATTCATCCGGTAAAATTTTTCCGATCGAATGAAATTGGATTAAAAATTGAAGGTGTCCAAGTCTTTTTTGTCAAATTTTGGGTAGTTTATCAAGAGGAAAAAAAAAAAGGAAAAAATTGAAGAATTGAGAAATTCAAAGATTACTTTTCTAATGTACCAGCTAAAGGCAAATCCGGTTTCAAAAAGTTGTTGGTCAAGTATTACCATACGAAAAACTGTTTACAGAAAAAAAAAAAACCGGACATACTTCGCACGATGGGTGGTATTCTCTTGACGGGCGTATTAAATTTTAAAGAAATAATAAATCATTTCTTCAGTAAAACGATTCTGAACAAAGGAAGTTAATAATATAAGAAAAAAAAAATATTCGAAAAATGTCCAAATTTTTTTTTCACATTTTCAAAATTTTCTTGCGCCAAAATCTTTTTTATAGGATTTTCTATCTATGTTTAAATTTTCATAAAATTCTGATCAAAAAATTATGGTTTTCGAGTCGTTTTTATCAAATTTTG
>JAIPRM010000434.1:0-31071 GCA_025469315.1 Stegophylla sp. TES_Ste_2020
CTTTGTTCAGAATCGTTTTACTGAAGAAATGATTTATCGTTTCTTTAAAATTTAATACGCCCGTCAAGAGAATACCACCCGTCGTGCGAAGTACACCCATCGTGCGAAGTATGTCCGGCTTTTTATATTTTAATTTACAATTTCTTGTAGAACACATATTGTATTTGTATTTTTCGTAAAGTTGGATTTATCAGAATATTCTCGTAGCTGTGTCATCCGTGATGGTGATTATTTAATATTAATGTGCCTCTAGTGGTTATTGCTGAATTTGTTGAGGATGATTGTGGTTGTGCGGTTGTTGTTGAATTTGTTGAGGATGCTGTTGATGGTGATGTTGTTGTTGTTGTTGTTGATGTTGATTGTGTGCAGGTGATTCTTGGAGTTCATGGGGCAATTGATGATTTCCGTGTGGTTGCTGTTGGTGTTGATGCGGCGGGGGCGGTTGAATTTGTTGTGGATGCTGTTGATGTTGATTATTTTGCGGTTGATGAGGCTGTTGCTGATGTTGATGAGGCGGTTGTTGTTGGTGTTGGTGAGGTGGTTGATGAGGCGGTTGATGATGATCTGGTAGTTTCTGATTTTGACCAGGATGTAGTGGGTTTTGACCAGGATGTTGTGCGCTTTGACCCGGGTGTAGTGGGTTCTGATTCTGGTGTAGTGGGTCTTGACCTGAGTGTAGTGGGTTTTGACCCGGATGTGGTGGGTTTTGACTCGGTAAGTGTTGGTTATGTTCTAGATCTTGTAATTGAGGTTCGAACGGATTTCGTAAGGGCACGTGCAGTTGTGAATTCGAAAACGTGTCTTTTTCTAATTTACTGAGATAGTTCTTCATGTAATCTCCGTTTGGATCGAATTTCGCAGCTACTTGTTTCAGTATTTCCGGTTGACTGTTGTTCATAAAGCACATCATTTTTTCGATTACCTTTTTCTGTATCTCCGTGCAAAGTTCACAATCGTTTTTTATGGCATCCGGGACCATACCTGCTGCGACAAAATCAACGTTTAAAATAAAATTGACTTATACCGAATTCAAGCGGTGCACTTTTAGTTTCAATTTGAATCTGTGTATTTTAAATTCTGAGTGGAGCGAAGAAGCTATTGTTTTTGTAATGATATTTATTTGTTTTTATTTTTATTTTATTTTTGTGTACACAATATCACGTAGAAATATTTGTCCAAAAGTTTCAAACAGCAGTTTTTTTTTTGATTAGAATTTTGCTCCAGATAGTAAGTACTTTTAGAAAGACGTTTTCGGAAATTATCAATAGATTTTGAAATATTTGAGAAAACTACCCAAATTTTGACAAAATAGCCATCATTTTGCGATCCAATTTTTATGAAAATTTAAACATAGATATACAATAATATGACAAACATTTTGGCACAAGAAAATTTTTAAAATGTAAAAAAATTTTTTTGGACATTTCTCTAAAACTTTTTTCATTAATTATTTTTTCCTATTATTTATTTATTAAATAACAAAAAAAGTGAAGTAAAGTATAAACAAGAAAGCCGGACATACTTCGCACCACAAATATTCTTCGCTCTTCGGGTCACATACTCTTGGTAAGCGTGTTGAAAATTATGACTATTATTGTTCTCTAATTATTAACTTTTCCTATGTTCAGAATCGTCTTATTGAAGAAATGATTTATCGTTTCTTTAAAATTCTACACGTCCACTAAGAGTGTCTGACCCTAGGAGCGAAGAATATCCGTGGTGTGGCTTTCTTGTCTATACTTTTTTTTATACATACAGGTATATTAAAACCGAATCGTCATGATTTATTTACTTTTTTATACAATTTAAGTCTTCAAAAAATGTTATACATTATTATAAGTACACTCATCACCTATTTGTGTGTATGTGTGTGTGTTTGTATGGGGAGTTGTGAATTATTAGGTGCCATTAAAGCCATAAAAATGTACACAGTTTAATTTTTTTCACTAGTAAACTGATCGGAACAATGTCCCCAGTGAAAAATATTTTGTAGCCTAGTCGATTGCATTTTTGTAGAACATATTTATATAAAAATCAAGTAATCGTGTGAAAAATATCGCATAAAATATTTTAAATCCCAATTCTGAAGCCAAACGCTCAAAAAATGTACTGATAAATCAATCAAATGACCTTAAAATAAACAAATCGTCGTAAAATACATAATACAATTTATTGTTCTCGTTTAAAATTACATGAAACTAATTTGTGATAGAACGAGTGTCGCGTAAGTGCACAAAAAGATTTGGAAAATAATATAAAATCCGTGTCAGAAGCCCTAAGTAGTAATAACCTCATAGAGAGTTGAAATGTTCACCGATTGTTCATAAAATTTATTAACACGTGTGACTTAATTATCAAAATTGTATTATTTACCTATAAACAACACATTAAAAGCGTTTCATAATTTTAATGTTTAAACCTATACATAAAAATATTATTTCAATATACGTATTTTTTAAACAACAATTTTTATAAAAAAAACATTTTCATGAAATTTCCCACTTACATCATTAATAGAGGTACTAATTTAACTAATTAAGTTCTAAAATTGAAATCCTGCGTACAGTTTTCTTTATCAAAAGATTAATTAATGATTAGATATTTTTTATCTGCTAGAGAGATCAGCTTGATGATATTTTTTTTTACTATTTATTTGTTTTTGTACGCGATAAAATTACAATAGTACGGCTCAAATTACACTCATTACAAAAAAGAGAAAAAAAAATAGATTGACGAGAAATTGTCATACAAGTTTATTCATAATGTGTAAACCTACTTAATATTATGATAACTTTATTTTATAAAACCGGTTTGATAGATTTCTATTTATAGGCGCTTTCGTGTCAAAATTTGGCGAAATCGATCCTAATCAAAAATGATAAAATTGACGTGGACCATTGTATTATTATTCCAAAACGAGTATTACCAATGACACGAAACGATAATTTAGCATATTTTAGAAGCAAAATTTAACCCTGACCTCCGCTCAGAATCGCTTCGCCATCGCAATGATTTATCATTTATCATCGCTTAGAATTTAAAATGATACAACGCAATACTTTCATAATGTAGATAGGCAGTCATAAAACTTAAAATCGTCATAATTTTATGATGTGATAAATATAATAAGTAATTACAAGTTTCCGAGTTTTTCAAATATTTTTAATTCAACGTAGATAAATTTATTTATAGTGTCTGATCAATACTGGCATAGTGAATAGTCAATTTATCAATTTTTTAGGATTTTTATTTTGGATTTATCGCTACTGTAATATTCGACTAAAATGAATTATGTGAAATTACTGTGATAGCAAGTGAAAATTTCGAAAACAATGTGTATAAATAACGGTTTAAACTACATATTATACGTAAATGCTTTATAAAAATTAAATGACAGAGAAATTTAGTGTTTTGGTGCACCTACATTTACTCAAAAAATAAACACGGAACTCTTAACCGATTTTAAATGTTATCATTTACACAAAAAAAAAAAGAAATCGATATGAGTACACAGAGGGTGACATTATCTATTCACCCTCCCCCCCACTCATCATCTACGTACGCCACCGTGGCGTGTGTGATTTCATGTTTAAATTACTAAAGACAAACCCATCCCCCAAAACTCGATACTTACGTTTGAGATTTTTGGCTTCCGGACTGCAAGGCCCGTTGTCCAGAAAACAGTTAATGTAATTTTTACGAATTCTCGGATTTCGCACCAGTCTGGTGGAGAAGCGGTCGATCGCGCGTTTCTCCTCGTTTTGAACGTCGTCGTCGTCGTCGAAAAACCCCTGAGGCACGGGGCCGCACATCACCGCGGACAGAACGGACATCAATACCACCACCGCGTTGTAATGCAGTCCTACTAACATGTTAATACTGCTGTAACAGGTAAAACTGTTGGTGGTACCGACGAAAATAATAATGCTCTATAGGCACGAAAAATTAAAATTGATTGAGGTGGTCGTCGTGCGTGCTTATGATCGAGATGTGAACCATGAGTACTATAACAGCGGATAGGTTCGGCTTATTTAAACGATTCGTCCGGAAGTGACCTGTTTTTTTACAGCTCTTTTTTGGTTCGTTGAGGACAATGATCAATTTATTGTAGCAGTGTCGATAATGCAGAACTGATTTACCGAAACTCCGCCGTCGCCGCCGCCGCCGCTTGTACATGGCTTTAATTTATTCGAATAAATATCGGAAATACAATGTGTCACAACATTAACGAATATTAATAATAATAATAATATTTTCAAGAGACATTCTCGGAGTGCATTAACGGGGCCGATTAATAATCCGTATAATATGATGCAGGGCAGGTGCGATTGTTGTTACACATGCAGTTGTTATAATTTAATATTATGCGTGTTTCACGAAACGCCCGAGAACGGAATTGAACGAAAAAAAAAAAAAAATTAAAATCCTTGAAGTATTTTTACATTGTTCACACGGCGTATCCGAAACGAATTTCCCGTAAGATTCCTTGACCGATTTACTCCGTTTTTTTTTTTTTTTTTTTTTTTCACTAGAAACATTTTCACAGATTAAATGGATATTACCCCGGTATATTTTGTATACACGTTTATTCAGTACGTCGTTAAGTACAAATCTAGTAAGTAGTACTTTTTCAACAATGATTATTTCACCAGATATCGGGCATTTTTTAATCTTTTTTTTTATTGTTTTCGAATCTAAATATTCTCTCAAAAATTACATATTCACCTTGACCACTGTCCTGGTTTTGTGTAAATTTTCAAGAAATATAATATATTATATCTTAAAGACGTCCATTAATTTTAATTTACGTTTATTTAGTCAATTAACATTAATTATTGTTGTATTTTTACGAATAACGATAACGCTTGTTAAGGGTACATAATTTACATAATTTAATTAACGTGTTATAAATCATCATATTTTTTATAACCGTGTCAATTAACGATAACATCAACATTCAATTAAACCGTGTTTTGTGTTTAATGTCAAACAATAATCCTGAAGAATAGCAAGCACTTATTGCTGACAGAGGTCAAACAAGTAAGTCAAATCGTGTTTGAATTAAATTCGTTTTTTTTTCTCAGTACGTGTTGTCTATTAGATTCAGAGAGAAATGAAGAATATATCGATTTTACTCGTACTTGTGGTTTTTGTTTTCATTGAACATAACTACTCTTTCGAGGCTTGTCCAAAGGTCTTATTGATTCCCTACTTTTCGAAAAGAAAATTTGTATTTTACTTGTTACTATAAAAATACCATCGTTCAAAATTCACAATAGCTTTTCTATTCGTAAAGAAAATTTCGATAAATTGTGGCATAAATCACGGCTTGAAACCGAAATAATTTTCCCCCAAATCGATTTTAGATTTTCAAAACCGTTGTTATCGAAAACTGTAACATCTGTTTACACTAATAGTAATTGTTTGTGTTGCTTCAATTGTCTATTATTTAATTTTTTAGTAATTAAAGTTATGAATTTATAATACAAAAACTATAAAACCTACCTCAATACCATTTTTAGAATGTTTTTTGAATGAATTAATTTTTAGAATGTTTTTTTTATACATTTTTAATATTATTTGTTCACTCTGAACACATTTTGTTGTGAAACTCACCAAAATATCTTTCTTTGCTGGAGTAGTAGTATCTAAGTTTGGGTAGTATCTAAGTTTAATGGTATCGTCATTTTATTTTATTTTTTAAATTCTGAACGGAGTAAATGATTTTACAATGGTGTTTATTTTTTTCTCTCTTTATGGAAACACTTTTTCGTATAGAAATACTCGTTCAAAAGTTTCGATCTGTAACTCTATAAACCTTGAATCACATACAGACGGTACTTTAGAGAGGTCAATTTTCTGATTTTTCAATAGTACTTTTTCCAAAAATGTGGAAAAATATGCAAAAATACGGCAAAATATGCAATCACTGGAATTTCCGTAAAATTGAAAATTTCTTTTTAGCATATAATTTCAAAAATAATGCAGCTAGGGACTTGAAACATTCATCAATTAATAAAAATAGTCACGAGAATATTTTATAATTATTTCAAAAAGATTTGATTAATTTTGAGTTAAGCACAGCATTTTAAAAATTTCGAAAATGTCTCATTTTTTGTTTGTTTTTATTCAATAACATGCCGCTAGTCTGTTTCAAACTGAATAAAACATTTTTCGCTAGTTTGTTTCAAATTGAATATTTTTTTCGAATAATACACATAATTATTGTAAAAACTGAGAAGTATTTGCCTAGATAGGCATAGTATTTAAATTTTTACTTTATTATTATAAGTAGCACAAGTATCATAAATTAAATAATAAAGCCATTTATAGTTTTTAATTGTATTTAAATATTATCTATTTAGGTCACAAAATAATGGTAATAAAATTAGTGATTTTTCGTCACCGAAAAGTGGGGCAGTGCGGACGGCTTCACCAGCGCCTCGAGTCACACCGCCGGCGACGTCCCGGTTCCAGTCGGCCAACCGTACCGGGACGACCGGGAATATGCCGGGCCAATCTTATTCTCCGGATATACAACAGAATATACCGATCTCCGTTGTATGACGTCATCGCGGGACTCGCGTTCGTAGGCCGATTACGGATCGAATTTGCGATCGCCAATCCGTGATTTTCCACGTGTCGTCGTGCGTGCTCCGATCGCGTGACACCGGTCCGGACGGCAAGACTCCCGGTCTGACCCGCGACTCCACCGACTTCCGGACCGCTTCGAGAGCCACAGAAAATTATCGATTGGCGGCGGTCGCGCGGGACAAGATCACCGGGTGAAGATTGCGAGTAGTCCAGCGATGATCTGTACATTTTGTCGGATATCCGGAGAATAAGATTGTCGGCCATACTCCCGGTTGTCCCGCGTTGTACTCGCCTGTTCTCCGCACTGTCCGAAATCGGTGACGAACAGTCACTTACTGTGTTATGTGAGGCTGCTGTCCGGTACGCGAATGCGGTGCGATGGTGATGATCATTGATATAATGTCATGATCTATATTTCACGATCGTTGCCACGGACGAGGAGGCACGAGGAGTCGGTCGCTGGAGGTTTGGACAGCTCGATAATGCGGTCCGTCGCGACGTACTTGAGCGAAGCCCTGTGACCTTGAACGCTTTTGAGCTGTCGTACCGTGCACGGCCTGTCTCTCACTCTCGGTTGAGCCATCTGCTTTGTGCGGGCCGTCGCCCGGTACGCCAATGGCCCGCGCGTCACTGTTTGGCCCTTTGGCCCTTTAGTCTGGCCGCGACCGGGCGGACGTATTGAGCCACGACTGCGAAAGCTCCAACAGTCTTTGGGAAATACGGTACGGAGCGGGGCCGCGGACTTCAGAGTAAACGACTTGAATGCGGGGACGACATAGTTATTGTAGAGTAAGTATATTATATGAAAAATATGAACAGATACACGAAGAATAAAGTGTAAAATATCTGGTAGGTATGTCAAAAAACTCGAAAAAAAAAATGTACTGTTTATTATTCCAACGAGTTTACTAAAATATGATACATTGGAATGCAGAAGTAAACAATGTCGCGTTTTTATGACAACGCGAGAAGGCCCCCCATAGACAACAGCTTTATTTTTATAATAAATCGCATATTATTCGCGAGCGGTGTTTCCGGCCGTACAGTGATAATTATTGTTTCTAAAAACGATAACGTCGATGAAACTGTTTGCACCAGAAAAAATTATAATTAATAGAAATCATGTGATCTTCTTAGTGACGACACGTTATCGAGGTCTTCATGTGGTTTACAAAAACAAACTTATTATTAATACAAATTTATTATAAAACGGTGTTTTAACTTTAACAATTTATAAAAATAATAATATGTACTGATATTATGGTAAGAATAATTTTATTTTATTTTTCAATGATATAAGTTTGGAAAATATAATTTCATTTCAAGTACAATGTGTAAAAAAAAAAAAAATGCTGCACCATAGGCACAGTTATAATTTGCCACTCCACCCCTTCATATCCGAAATTCTATTTTTACAGTGCAGTGCCACAGCACAGGAACAATGCGCGCTGCGTATATATTCACATATTATATAATATCAAATTATTTGTGTAATATAATGACGACTGATATTTTACGAATAAATATTGACAAAAATTATGTACATGAAACCCGAACAATTTTTATGGTACATGGTCTACAAAAAATAAAATAAATAAAATACATTTATTTACAATTCCGATACAATAAATTTGCCACTCTTCAAATTTTGTCACCTAGACCCGGGCCTCACGGGCCTAGGCCAAAAATCCGGGCCTGTTTAGAGCTCGATTTTCATAAATTTTATACATTTTGACTATCACGAAACTCGACCAGTGACGACTCGTGCACAGGAACACGTGAACCGTTCAAAATTGAATACCTTCAAAATAAAATTGTTAGATTTGTATAATTCTAATTTTGTTATAATACACTATAGTTAGTCATTTAAAAATTATACATATAAAGTCTTGACTACCCAAAAATTGACAAAAGACGATAAAAACGGCATAAATTGAATTTTCGTAAATTCGTTTTTTTTTTAAACATACTTCCAAAATAATGGAGCTAGAAAGTTGAAACTTTCACTAACTACTAAAAATAGTCACGCGCTCACCTCATACATTTTTCGAAAACATTTGACCAATTTTGAAGTAAGTACGACATTTTAAAAATTTTGTAAATTTCTCGTTTTTTGTTAGTTTTTAATTCATAAAACTTAAATGTATGGATATTAAGAGCTGAAAATTTAATACAAACATACTTATATGACGTATAACCAACGGTCCTGAAAAATCTGAAAAATTGTAAGTCAACCTTTTTTTTTTATAACCGTTGTAAGTTAGTATTTTAACGGAATTCATTAGTTTTATGTAAAATTACACACTTAAACACGTATAAAAAATAATTAGTTCAACCGATCTTTATAAAACTTGCTACATAGATGGAGAACTAAATTGCGAATATTTTGATGCAAAAAAATTTTTCTTAAAAGAATAATTAAAAATTTAACAAAGTTTTTATTGTTATTTATTTTATAGTATATTAAATACTATAAATAAAAATAAACATTGATTACTTTGTTACTAATTAATAATATTGGACTATTAATGGACGTTTGAAAAAATTTAGTGAATTTTATTTGATGTACCTATTATAAGATAAAAAAAAAGTTAATTCTATAAATAACTCAAAACCCAGGGATTCCCATAGTGAGACAAAATGCTAATTTCACTAATTAGTGAGAGGTTGACCATTAATTAATTTATAAAACTAAATTTCTAATCCTTTAATTTTTATTAAGGCATTTATTACCTCATATTATATATACGATGCACGCACGTACGCATGTACTCTAATATGGAATACCCAAAATTATTAAATAACATTTTGTTAAATATATCCTTATCGCCAATTATTATTATTACATATATAGTATTTGAAGTTTTGGCTCAGAATTGTTTTATTGAAGAAATGATTTATCGTTTCTTTAAAATTTAATGCACCCAACAAGAGCTTCTTACCGAGATGCGAAGAATACCCATCGTGCGAAGTATGTCTGGCTTTTAATCCTGTTTTTTTCGACCAGTTAATAAACATAATTAAACTCCTTTTTAAGCGATTTAGCTATTTTTGTATCGCTTACTTTAGCATATGCGCACAACAGTTATTTTTAATGCAAAGAAGATTTTGGACCAAAAATTTTTTTTAATGATTTTTGGAATTCCGGTTTCCTTTTATATTAAAAAATTAATGAGTTATAGTTATTTGAATATCTTATACATTTTTTTTTTTGTGTAAAAATTTTCATATAGAAAATGCTTGTTCAAAAGTTTTGACATTTTAAATCTGAGTAGACAAAAAAACAAAATAAAATATAATAAGTCTGTGCATAGTAGTTACTTATTGAGTGTTTCCACTTACCGTGATCACGCGCTTTTATAAATAGTATTTAACCTCAATTTCGCAATTTTAGGACTTAGATATTTTACCCGAGCACCACAGATATTGGTTGATAATTTATTATTATGGTTTGTGTAAAGAAATTTTAATTTTCTGTTTTATATTGCAAAATCTATGAAAGAGACTTCAATCCGTAACTGATAAAAAGTCTGTGTTGTGCTGTATCCGAAAAGTTGGGAAACACATTTACAGCGTATGTTTCATGAAATATGTATACCGTATAAGTGGTTATACTATATTTTATACACACAGGTTATTCGAAAACCTGAACCTTTAGTCCTCACAATATACTACCGACTTAGAGACCGGAATTATAAATATAATATTATGCACTATAATCGTTCCAAGTATATGCATGCGTTTATGCACTTATTTTCAAAGTAATATACTAATATTATATAGAGTGAAATATATTTATGTAAATTAAAATACAGAAACGAGTTTTGAATTAATGTACAAACAAAATGGTAAGTAAAATTCTTTTTAAATTAAATCATATTACATTAACTATCAGGGAACTAGAATCAAATATTGCATATTGAAGTGTGATCTGTACACTACATTATATTATATATAATTATTACTTGTTTAATTCGGTCATTTATCGCACAAATATATTCATTCCGTATTTTTCTTTTTTCTTTTTTTTCCCCAGTGAAACGAATAACAGCGAATAGCTGAAATTAAATTGGTCCCAAATTATCTTTTTGATATTGAATAGATAGAAGCAGAGCCGTCTTAGAGATTTTCGGGGCTGGGAGCAAATTAACATGGAGACCCTTCAACCATCTTATACTAAAATGAAAACTTACTGAGATTTATAAAGTTCTTGCAACTGTATTATTCCAAACCATAATCAACAAAGATAATTTAAATTCATGTATTGTATTACTATTTTCTATCACTATTGCATTATAATTGTGTATATCAAGGACACTTTAAGGGGCTCCTAGACATTTTCCAAAAATGGGGCCTGGAGCAAAATAGTCCCGTTGCCCCTGACTCTGAACGGCCCTGGATAGAAACTGTTTTCCACCGCATTTCATTCATAAAATTTTAGTTTTTGCAATATACTGATATAAGCATATTACTAATTAAAGGACATTTTGAGTTTGAAGGTAAGTGTAATTTTGAAACATCAAAATACATTTTGCGAAAAGTCAACATACCTATATAATATATCTACCATAAATTGTATTTGCTTCTTCGTGATATCATTACAGTTACTGCACTGATATATTTATTAGATATTAATTCTTGTCAATAATTTTTAATACGAATCTTTTGGTCGATTTTTTGTCCTACGAAGTTCTTACTGTTTTTGATCAAAATGCAAAATTATTAATGAATACGCCTTAAAAAAAAAACATAAAAGTCGTCTGGAAACGATATAGTCTCAAGTTGAAAAATTACATTTCATACATTTTCGAAAAACTGAAATCACTAGGTTAAAGAAAAAAAAAAAAAAAACATTTATTTTGATAATATGCTCGATTGTATATTTTTATAAAAGTGTTTACGTTGCACAAAAAATAAATAAAAATAAAAATGTGAACTATAAGATAAAATAATATAGTGAGTATAAGTAGTATAAGTATATTAAATTTATAAAAATGGAATTTGTTATGGCGTAACAACAAAACCTTACGTTTTATTTTCAAAAAAAAATAAAAAATAAACCGTATGATTTTATCGTGACAATTCTTTTGATTGATGCGTACATTTTGATTTTCGATTTAACTTCAAGCTTCGATGTTCAATTTCTTCGCGTCTTCCATGTAACGTTCTCTGTAAATTCCTTTCGGATCGTATTTTTCTTCCAATTGTTTCCACATGTCGTTTTTCTTCTCGTACAAAAACTTGATCACTTTTTCCGCGCCCGTTTTTTGTTTTTCCGTACAGTCCGCGCATTTGTTTTCTATTGCTTCCGGCAGCCAGTCTGTCAAACAATAATGATAATATCAATAAACAAAAAAAAAAAAAAAAAAATATTCGTTCTAAGAAATGGAGTGTTCACAAAGTCTTTAAAAGTCTTTTTGCTTATGAAAAACATTATTATAAAACATAATATACTTTTTTTTTCTTCATCCAGAAGCCAAAACAATAAAAATAAACAATAAACAATAAAAAAAGGTAATTTCACATTTTGTAATAAGTATAATATTACAAAAGTGTGTACTTCGCTCATCGGGGTGTTCTTCGCACGTCGGGTGGGATTCTCTTGACGGGTGTATTGAATTTTAAAGAAACGATAAATCATTTCTTCAATAAAACAATTCTGAACGAAGAAAGTTAATAATATAAAAAAAAAAAAAAAATAAGAAAAAAAATGTTAAAAAAATTCCAAAATTTTTTTTTCAAATTTCCAAAATTTTCTTGTGCCAAAATCTTTCTTACATTATTTTCTATCTATATTTAAATTTTCATATAGTTTGGATCAAAAAATGATGGTTTCCGAGTCGTTTTTGTCAAATTTTAGGTAGTTTTTTTCCAAAAAAAATTTGAAGAATTGAGAAATTTAAAAAATGACATCTTTAAAATACCATCTAGAGGCGAATCCGGTTTCAAAAAGTTGCTGATCGAAACTTTTGGACAAGTATTTCCAAACGAAAAGTTGTACCCAGAAAAAAAAAACATCATTGTAAAATCACTTCGTCCAGAATCTAAAATACGTTGTAAATATTAATTATATCAATGAAAGCAAGTTTATAAAACAGTGTATTTTAGAGCACAAAATATGCAGTTTGAATACTCGTTATCAGTCCATATTGTAATCATATTGAATAAAACGAAAAGTTTTTCTTATGAACAACTTTACTGTATGTGGATATCGATGAAATTTCGTCATAACTCTCACTGTCACCTATATTTTCAAAATCGTTGATAACGACATTCGTTATGGCTAAAAATATTTCAAATAAATTGTAACTATTTTTGTATTAGTTTTTTTTTTTTTTTATGGAGGATCAAAGTCTGGTGTGTGTGGTGTTCAATAATAATAAGTGTGCGGTACGAGCTTTTTGATATTTTGAACCGACAAAGGGTTAGGTTAATAATATTGAATAGACATTGATAAACGTGTGATTCGCCATGGTTATTATATTGATTTAATATTTTATATTAAGACAAAACAAGTTAATTTATAAAACATAAAAAAAAAAAATCAAAATATTATGTTGTCATTATTTTTGTGAATAATGTCAAATCCGTTTTTTCAATTGCTTTTCGATAGTTGGTCGGCTTCTCTTACATACGCCTCGTTGATGGCCCCGTGCATTTCGTTTATAGTGCCCATTAATTCGGGAGGCATATGTTGGAACGTATTAGCAAACGCTGCGTTCAAAACTCTAACTCCCACGTCTGTAATAATAATCACTTTTCTAATGATGAATCCAATTCGAAACTGTTATGCGATTTCATAAGATATACAAAAACAATATAAACGAATTTTTAAAGCAAGTTTTAAGTACACGAAATGATCAGCCGAAGTTTTCGTCAAAGTTTTAGTCGTGTGACCACGTAGGAAATCGCGTTTCTGACGGTAGTTTATTAAATTAATTAACAAATTACGAGTGATATGACGTATAGCTTTCAAAATTATTGAAACTTACCGATGTGAAATACATTTTTTAACAATAGATCGAAAAACTTTGCTACTCGGCAAGACGCGTTAATCAAATTTCAATCGAAATAACAAACCTCACACTTTGGTTTCGTGTAAATGTGAGGAATAAATACACTTTACACTGACCATCTAAAAATCATGCAATTTTTTTTTTGTCGGACCTAAGGTAAATCAACGTTTTTAAAAGTTAAAAAAATATAAATAAAAAATTGGCGGAAATCGTTCGTTTTCGATTCATATCACTTTGAAAATTATGTGTATATTATTATAGTAAATACAATTTAAACACTTTATCAATTTATACCGTTTTTTTTAATTTTTTTGTTGTCAGATTTAGTGTTTTGAAAAAACATAGACGAAATATTTAGCACCCACTCGCTACCCTCCAAAAATCGAATATATCCCTCGATTTGTTATTGAAAATGCACTTTGAGTTTTAGGAGAAAATGTACTTTTCCAAAAAAAATTAAATTTAAGTGACACTGCATGAAAATTGCCTCGATATCATAACATTGTCAAATTTCAAATTGAAATATTTTCAAAACTAACTCTTTCTGTAAAAATCTACAAAAATCGCCTTTGTTTTCAGCATCGTAAAACACACGATGTAATATACAGCACAACAAAATAAATAATAATTTTGAAATCGAAGAAGTGAATGGTGAATTTTAACCAAATGTACTTTCGAGTTATATATCTTATTTGTATAATAACTAAGGTTGGGATATCAATGCCAAAAAATCGCAAAAAATGCAATAAAAAATGTATTTATTAATAATTATTAGAAAAATGGCATTACAAGTTTATATTGAAAATATGCTTTAATGCTCTAAAATTGATAAATAATGCACTAAAATGTTTTTAATTTTTAATTATTTTGATTTGATTAAAAAATATTTGATTAAGTTGATTTATTATAATGAAAAAAAAAAAAAACAATTTGATTAAAAAATTAAACAGACAGAACTGTCATGTGACGACTAGTCGACGAAAAATCCGAAAACAGAATATTTAATTCGTATTTTAGATCTAAAAGCTCAAAAAATGCACCAAAAAACATTCAATTCTATGGAAACGCAAAATTAAATTTCTTATTCTCAATCAAATTAAAAAAAAAAATAAAACGAGAATCTTACATTGAGCTTTGGAAAGTAATGCTAAGTGCATCGTAATCCCCCAGCCCAAATAATAATCAAAAATAGAGCTGTAAAGAAAAATTTAACCTAACCGTGTCCACTTGCATCGGTATAAACAGTGGCGTAGCTAGGAATTTCGTATAATATGGAGATCGTTAAGATCCCATGGTAGAAAAATTCATTTCTGAAAATACTATTTTAGATACATTAGTATCACTGAATTTTTCTGTTGTGTCTTTGTGACATGGAATAAATGTATTCGTCTGTTCAACTTGATTATTTTTATTTTTATTACTATTTATACTTTTTGTTTTACGAATTTATTCGGTATAAAATGTTCAGAATAATGTCATAAAATACTACTAAACTATTGGTTCTAAACTTCAAAAAACAACAAAATGTCGTCTTTTTTCGTCGTATTTTAGTTGCTTGTTATAAATTACGTCATAATACCTAAAAATTAATGAAAATTAAACGAGCTGAAATGCTTTCATTTAGATAAACCCGATTTTCTATCTAGAGATTTTCGAAAACAATTTCAATACTGACTGACTGCCTAAGTGTGCCCCCTCCCCCGACTACGTCTTTGAGTACAAATCGGTGATATGACTGATAAACTAGGTACGTATATAGAAACCAGGCTCGGGGAAATACTCACTTTTAATCTCTTCGCCTTCGGGAGTGCATTTGCCCGTTTCCATGAGACACTTGAAGTAGCTCTGAACCAGCCGGTCGTTGTTCAGAATCTCGTCGATGTTCACGTTATCGTACTTGGTGTCGTACGGTGCCGGCGCTCCCTGGACCACCACCTGGTTCATCATAACCATGGTGATGGCGATGAAACCGACAACAGCTACGGTGCAGAGTTTGAACATTTTCGATATATTATGTAATATTATTTTGTTCTTCTGGTTTTTGCTCGATAAAAAAAAAACCTCGTGTGTGCATGGAGCTCGCAAACGAATTGTGTGTGATCCGAGGTAGAACGATTTGCCATTATATAGGTACCGCCGAGTCCGTGGAAAAGAAGCGAGTAGTATGACGTTGTGGCCACGCGTGACGTCATGCGACGGGGGCTAATAATTAGCTTGCCAATCGAACCGAATCGAATAGCTTTTTTTTTTTCTGTGGAATTCCCCTCTACTGTGTACGACGACTGGATATCCGACGTTAACAGCGATTTTCCTCGTGATCATGAACGTACATTTCCACCTTGGAAAAGGTTTTTCCTGTCACACTGCGTGAATAAATCAAACGCAATGTCTGCGATAAACGTTTTGCGTCGTACAACTGTGGTTTTAAAACGCTGCAGTCGGTGTGTTACATAAACGTATTTTTTGATAAAATATTAATAATAATTATTGTTGTCAGCGGTTTTAATGTAGCATCTAGATCTATTAGATCACATTCAAACCTTGTAATTTAGGTAAACGCATTTTTTTTTTTTTTCATAGGTAAGGTACCTATTATATTTAATTATTAATTTTACATCATGCGAGAAATAAGTAGTTTTTCAGTGATTTTTATTTTTATTTTAGATTCTGAGTGGAGCGAAGAAGCTAGTGTTTATTCAATGTTGGTTATTTTGTTTATGTTTACACATTTTCGTATAAAAACACTGAAACTATCTGTCTATCCAGAGAAATTTAACACACGAATATATCCGTACAAAATATAAATAGTATATTTCGTGGCAATGAGCGATTTGCCTTTCTGCACGAGCTTCATATACTATTTTGTGCTACACCTCATGCGTATTTATAATACTCCTTGGACAACATTTTTCCGTGCTAGCGGGCTGTAAAGTAGTTTTTTCCGCCCACTGGACGAATAGTGGTAGTCACTTTCCACTGCATCTACCCGTATCGAAAATTAAAATTGCAAATGCAAGTGTGACAAAATAGTATAATTGTACGATAAGGGTGGAAAGTGAGCGATTAAAGTCACAGACGACGACGTGTGCTTCAAAAGCCACAGGCGAAGTATTGCATTTAGCCCAAGAATGAAATTGCCTGTGACAAAAAATACTATACCTTCAAGTTGATTGTCACCTATAATTTTAGTACCAACGGTTTAAATTCTAGATGAATTATTCATTTTCACTTCATTTTAGATTATGAGTGGAGTGAAAAAAGTGTTTTTACAATGTTTTTTTTAAAATTATTTTTTGTTTTTAGCTTTTTTTTTTAAATATACTTGTTCAAAAGATTCAAACATCATTTTTTGAGTCAAAATTTACTTGAATAAGGCATTTTGGGAGGTCATTTTTCGAAACTTTCAATAGTTTTTCCAAAACTTTGGAAAAACTATTCAAAATTTGACGATGACGCCTTTTAAACTTTTTTTTTTTTAATCCAAATTAATTTATGAAAATTTAAAAATAGATAGACAGAATATTGAAAATATTTTGATGTAAGAAAATTTCAAAAATTTACATTTTTTTTTTTTTTTGAAAATTTGTTATGGGGTACAGCTCCCATGGGTTTTCGCATAAATTTTGGATGATGGTGGTTGTCAGTAAAAAGTAGTATTTCCTAATGATTTTAAAATGTTCGAGTCGCGCCGCAACTATTCGAATACATTAATTACTCTAGTCTGACTACTATCATAGTATCTACAACAAACATTGTATTTTTTATTATTTATAAATGTCTGGCCGTATTTATGCTCAATAAACATAGACAAATTAATACAAATGGCATAAATATTACTTTATAAACAAAAAGTTTTTGTTCTGGAGGTTTTTTTTGTAATTAAATCACATCATTACGTAAGAAGACCTCTAAAATTGTGGTTACAATGCGATTTATTTATTGTTTTTAAAATGACGCATCTAAAGTACTTAATTCACTAATTAGCAGTTTTTTTGTTTACGTCTATTATAAAAAATATAATATAATAAGAATTTTAAAATTTAAAAGAGTATTAATCAACTAAATTAATTTATATAAGTTATAATTTATAGTATAAAAAAACCGAATTTCATAAACATTGCAAATTATACAAAATGTAATCGAGAGATTTTTTTTGTTTATTTTTATAATCACTGTTATACTGACGCATTCAATAAGTTTTAAATTATTTTACATTATATTTTATTATTCAGTTATGACATTATTTCATTAATTTTTAAGACCGAAATTTAAATGACTTATTTTTATAACACTTGTATACACCCTCCACCAAAGACCGTTGTAAGGAAAAACGGGGAAAATCTGCTTGCACTTATAAATTAGAAAAAACGTCTTTAGAACGAAAAATAATCCATTAGTTTTTAGATTATGAGTGGAGTGAGGAAGATAGTGTTTTTACAATGATGATTTTTTTTGGTTAGTTTCTGTGTATATGCGTATTTCAATAGAAATACTTGACCAAAAATTTCAGCTAGCAACTTTTAGGATCAGAATTATTGGTCTCTAGAGTCTAGATGGTACTTTAAAAAGTACAATTTTCAAAATTCTCAATAGTTATCCTATTCAAAATTTTCAAAAACTAGGTACCTAAAATTTGTAAAAAAACGACTTTAAAATATATATATATATATATTTTTTAATCCAAATTTTATGAAAATTTAAATAAAAATAAACCATAATATGAAAAAAAAAAAATGCTTCAAACTTATTTTTTTTCAAATTTATTTTATAACTAAAAATAAAGAATCGTATGAACACTCCCGGCTATAATTATTATAAGCTTCACGGCCATATTATAGCATTATATTATATTGACTTCTATTGGATAAAGGACCGGCCAAAATGTATTCGAACAGGTCCATATTAGCTAAATTTAAAGTCTAGTGTAAAGCAAATGCATACTCCTGCTACCTTCAAATGACGTCCCTGCTTCGTTATATAGAAGTTTCACTTTACATTCTAAGAAGAATTTATGGATCATGTACATGATCATGACACTGTGGTGTAGAGGATACACCATAATGATGATTTTAAGAAACTTGTTTTAAAAACCAGATATTATCATTGCGGAAATGACGAGGAAAAGATTAATGTAGGCTGGGCAAGCTCGAGAGGGGGGAAGGGATTATTTATTATGGCGGTTATTGAAGGATTCTATTGGAAAAAGACCTTTAGGCAGACCGAGTCTGCGATGGGAGGAACGAATCAAAAAAGATATTAAAACAATAGAACCAAAGTTACATTATATTAAAACAAAATCAATAGCATCTTATATGATTCCTTTGTTATGTTGTGGCATCTATATTATAACATATATGGGGACAAATAAAATACACTAAAAATGATAAAGATTATTTAAATTACATTACAATAATATTGTTGATATCGTCGTTCAGAAGTATAATATTTAAACAGATTTTAGTACGGATTAGTGCAGTTCGCTGTAATATTTCTATGTATAATTTTTTTTATTTCGAAAACATATATGATCATGGTTAAAATATGATTTGCATAATATGTTTTCTCATTTTGTAAATTGTACAGTGATTGCTATACATATCACGAATTGTACAATGTATCTACTTTGTACAGCATTTGTATATATTTAGAATATATATATATATATATATATATATTCTTGCCATTTTATATGTTTGTTTCTATTATTTACAAGATTTTCTGTTCTTTAAATACACATTTCTTTACTTGGCAGTCAGAAAAATCAAAAATGTATTATTATGTCAAAGTTCCTCGAACATTTCGATAAAAATATTAAATATGGCATTACAACTGACCATGCAACTATCTTATATAACCACATACTAAAATAGTGATGCCCAACATTTATTATTTTAAATTATGTAATCTATTTTGATTTTATAACTCATATGTCTTATATATTAAATGTTTCATCGGTTTCATGAAAATATAATATTAGTACCTATTAAGTGTTTTCTATAAAACCATTAAATATATTGTAGTTGTTGCTTATTAAAAAATTATTAAGCGATCAATAAAATTTGTAAAAACTACTATTTCTACACGTGTACATTATGTTTATTCTTGTTTGAAACGAGTTAAAACTTATCTCTGAATTGTTATGAAGAAGGTTAGATCAGTAGATACGTGCTTGAAATAAATTAATAATTATATGCTAGTACTTATTTGATTTTAATTTTAATTTTGATGTTGACTGAATGAATTTGCAATATAATCCATTCACGAGGGGTAGGGGGCAAACTATTTTTATGGGGAGGTGGCACTTTGGGCCATTGTTTTTTTTCCTATAGGGGTATACTTAGTTAACTAAAGACTTTATGTATTTGTGACGGCAGTGGTGTATTTGGGAGGGATGATTAGGTACCCACCACACTAGAAATTTTTAATGATGAATAATTTTGTTCAATACTGATATAGTAATAATAATAATAACATAATATAATAATACTAATAATCTACAATTTTTAACTCAATATTTTTTTTATCTATGTTCAGACTTCGTACGACCTACATAGGTACTATATATGATAATAGTTGGTTACCTATCATTTATTTTATGTATTGTTTATAGCTTGTTTGTAAGTTGATTTCAAATATTTGGTATATAAGTACATAGCTTTCTCATATTTCATTGGATTTTAATCATTTTGAACTATTTTGTACATACAATGATAGTCCTGATTGTTTTATATAATAATAAATTAGCTTGTCATTCAGTATATCAAAAATATTTCAAACCACTCAAATGTTCACCACTCCTTTTTAACAGTACTCGAATTATGAATTAGTCATTTCAGTTCAATGTTTATGAGATCACAATGATGAGTTTATTGTGATGATTAATATTATTGTTTAAGTAAGAGTAAAAAATGCTACTTATCAATACACATACAAAGGCTAAGTGTTATATTGTTATGTTACAGTGTTATTTATCACAATTTTATTTTTACCTTAATCATCAAATATTGAAAATAGCGACAAAGTAATAACATCAAACAGCCACTTACAAAGGAAAAATTCGATTATATTTTCCGATTTACAAATATTCTTAGAAAATGTAAAAGAATGTTAAATAAAATAAATAATTTGAAATGTATGAGGAAAAAACACCCTTTTAACTCTTTTCTAGAGATAGGTTTATAAGATTCGCCCCCCACCTGAAAAGAAGTCTCAAATACGCTACTCTGGCATGATTATTAAATTTTTCCACAACAAAAAAAAAAATTTAGATTCAGAAAAAATAGTTTCCGTGTCTTTTTGTCAAATTTTAAGTAGTTTTTCGCAAATTTTAAGAAAATAATTGAGAATTTCAAAAAACAACCTCCCTACAAGTACCACCAAGAAGCAAATCCGGTTTCAAAAAATTACTGGTTGAAATTTTTGAACAAATATTTCTATACGAAATCGTGTTTACATAAAAAAAAATAAACCTCATTGTAAAAACACTTGCTCATAATCTAATATACATCTAATATACATTTATTCATGACGAGCACAATTTGCCTTATTTATTTATTAAAAGCATAATTAATTAATATTATAATGATTTAATACTTCTGCATATTATCTGCTACTGTTATTCTACAGATAATTAATGCGACCTCAGACCATGATAGAATATTATACTAGAACATGATCTAAGTTTAAGAATGAAGCAACAGCCAACAGTAGGCTTATAGTAATAAAATTAAAGTTGACAACATAGTTGGTGAAATTAAAAAAAAAAAATCAATATTATAATAAATTATTATAAAAATACAATAATCTTTTTGTATACACTTTTCATTTTGTTTGGTAAGACACATTATTTTATATCTCACCCCTTGACAAAGTACTAAATATTACTACTGATATATAATATTATTATGTACCTTTGTGTAAGAAATAGTGTCTCAATTTTTAATCGGAAGAGCGTTATTATTTTATCACTCCCACTATCGAAAAAAAAAACCTTCATTCTGAAATAATGCAATTATATGAAATTGATGTAGGTAATGTATGTATAAAAATACATTTCAAATAGGAAGAATATTTCACCATCAGCTGAGTTTCGGTTGAAAACACATAATATAATACAATGCGAATGTAACTACTACTTACTATGAACAGTGATGACACTCGTGAACACGTTTAAAATGAGGGGCGGAGTAATTATAGAATGTATGAACACAGAAAATATTTTTTAATTATATCATGGAATCCCTGGATTTAATTTCAATTAATTCTATAACGTCACAACAATACTCATCGTCTAGAAAACATTGCGAAAACGTAATGCGTGTTTCTACCAATAGTTTTGTTATTATTTTTCACAACTAAGTACGCGACAGGTACCCGAAAATTAATATTTATTGATTTTGCAACTTATTTTTCATTAATTCAAAAAAAAGTTTTTCTTTTTTTCTTAAATATTATGTTTTTCATTCAAATAACAAAATAAATTCAGTTTTCATTGCTCTCATAACCGAATACCCCTTACAAGGTCATTACTGAATTACTCAATGGTAAATATTATTCTCTGCGAAGACAACATTTTTATTAATGTTTGTTGCAAATGTAATCTTCGTACACATGAGGATATTTATGTATAAATATTTATGTTATAATTAACATTTAATTATACGGCTTCGTGTTTCAGTTGGGTGCGTTGAAAATATTATATGATACCACCTACACAAGTGTTAGGCACTTATGAATTAATAATTTTCTAATGTCCTTTTTTTTAATTACGATTATGTGTTTTCCTTTATTATAAAAATAAAAATGAACAAAATGCGCACGTTTGTCTGAAGGCCAAAGTAGAACTGTATACAAATGTAGTTATTTGCAAATCAAGATGTTTCTGTTGCCCAATCAGTAAATTTCCAGGTTTTAAAAGCTTTTTTTTCCAGTTTTTCATTATTCGACAACGACAATGTATCAATTTATTATTATCGTGTCAGGAAATAAGACTGTAAAACATTTAATTAATAATTACTCGACTCAAGATTTTGTCTTCGAACAGTTTATTTCTTCATATATACGAAACCAATTAAAATCGGACTAAACACGTTCGTTTTAATTTCATTTCCTAATAAATGACATTTACACGAGAAACTAATGTGTTTGACAATAGTTACTCATAGTGGCTTTAGTGTCAAATAGTTTGATTTGTATTATTTATTTATTTTAGATTCTGAGTGGAGTGAAAAGGCTAGTGTTTTTGCAAAGATGGTTTTTAATGATGTTAATTAATTTATTTTATTTTTTGTGTGTTCAAGTTTTCATACAGAAATATTTTTCCAAAAGTTTCAAACAGTAATTATTTAGATTGAAAACTGCATCAGATTAGTTGGTACTTTTAAAAGATCATAATCCAAACTTCTCAATTCTATTTCCAAAAACGAGAAAAACTTGTCAAAAAAATTTGTGAAATCAGCATAATATGCAGTAAACAAAATTTTCATTAAATCTACTTTATTAATTTCACTGTTACTTCAAAACTAATAGGACTAAAAACTTAAAATGTTCATACATTATCAAAAAAGTATAATTCAGACGGAAAAATTTTTTCAAAAAATTCTGAAGATTTTTAGAGTAAATATAGCATTGTGAAATTATCTTGTTTTATTAGGTTTTATCGAATAATATTTTAGATTCTGAACGAAGTAAAGAAGCTAGTGTTTTTACAATGATGTTTATTTTATTCTTTTTCTGTGTACACTATTTTGTATGGAAATACTTGTCCAAATGTGTCGACCAGTAACTTTTTGAAACTGGATTTGCCTCTAGTTGATACTTTAGAAAGGTCATTTTTTTAAATTTCTCAATTCTTCATTTTTTTTTTTTTTTTAGAATAAAATTTGACAAAACAAGACTCGGAAACCATCATTTTTTGATCTAGTCTTTAATGATGGTTTCCGAGTCTTTTTTCTCAAATTTTGGGTAGTTTTTTCAAAAAAGAAAAATTGAAGAATTGAGTAAGGGGGAGCGGCAAATCTGATCTCTGCCCCTGGCGGCTAAATTACACCCTACGCCACTGTACCTATTAAATATAATTAATTGTTTTGTTCTGATTATGTTTTTCACGTCATTGTATTATCTACTGTGTTTAAAATTACGGATTGCATTTTTATAATCTCAATACTATCAATAATAATATAATAATAAAATAATAATTATAATAAATCTAACTACAACTTGCATAATATTCAAAATGTTCATGTTGTAATTATAGCTATTTCATGTTTACACATGGTTGTAATCGGATTTGACCAATTTGTATCGGGTATTATGTTGAAATAACGCACGCATAAAATTTTACAAGAACGAGTTAAATTAAAGGAAAGCGTAAAATTGAGGTTTATATCACGGGTAAAAAAATGCCCACATATAACGAGTAAGCCCTTCCATTACCGGTCAGGTGAGTGTAAAAAGTATTTATTGACCTTCCCACCAGAAATATCAACGATCTCATAATAATAGAATAAATATGATAGTTCACGAGTTAGGATGGGTGTGTTGAATTTTTAAAGAAATGATAAATCTATTATTCAATAAAACGATTCTGATTGGAGCTTCAGTAAAAAAATTCAAAACAATAATTTACATTGTTGTATTGAATGTGTTTAACATTTTAATCATACACGTGTTTATTTTATTATTGGAAAACATTTTTGCGGTACATTGAAATTTTAAAAACTTATAAGTGTAATCTTAAATTACCTCAACTGATACAATATAATTTTCAACCCTCTAACAATGCATTAAAAACGCGTTATGAACACGGGCGAAATAATTCCATATTTAGATAACAATAAACAAAATTTTTAAATCTGTACTACAACTTTTGGAGCAGTGGCTTAAATTATTAAAATTGATATCATAAAAATTTTGTATACGGTATATTTTACTGTTTTTACATACACTTTTTTTTGATTGACAAAACTTTTAAGAATTCCATCGACCGACTTCTTTAAAATGCGATAACAACAGATTAACTACCAAAATCCTACATGATACACGTATGAAAAGAAAAATTTAACATATCGATTCTATATAAAGTAAAGCATTACGTGTTATAGGGTTTATCAAACGTAATTGTTTTGATTTTAAAAATATTATTTGCTTAAAGGTTTTATATTGCCTACTACCTCGTCCGTCCAATTTTAGAGTTATCTTTAGTTGTCTGGAATCCTAAACAAATTAATTTAATTGAGAAACTCGACAGAATACAAAGGCGTTTTTTGAGAATTATAGCTTTTAAGTTAGGCAAGATTGATGTGGGTTTAGACGCTATTGCTTTAGAACTTGGTCTAGAACTATTAACTTCTTGATGTTTATTCAATGATGTAGATTTCATTTATAAAATAATTTCTGGGCTATTAATTTGTCCTGAGTTTTCGCAAAAAATTAATTTTAGAGTTCCTGCCTTTAATTCTAGAAACAATTCTCCCTTTTATGTTCTTCAGTACTCTAGTAACTTAACTGCAAATATTCCGGAGTACCGACTTTTGAAACACTGTAATGATTTACCCAATTTTGATTTTTGTTTTGACTCTCTAGCTATGTTAAAAAATGTTGTTTTGATTAATTCTTAATTTACCTACCTATTGTACTTTTAACTATGTAATTTTTCTTCTTTTTACATATTATACCTATACTTATATTACTAGATTTAAGTTCGCACGACATTTTTCTGTACTCATTTACCCTCTTTGGGGTATTATAAATAAAATAAATAAATAATAGTCTTCACTTTACTTTACCCATAATGTAATATTGATAACGCTAAAACCAAAACTAAAGCTACTCGCACTCGTATAACAATAAAATTTGTGGTTGATCTTAAATTTCACGTAAATGTACAAGGAAGATAAATATTTTTGTTTCAATACATTAATTCAAATTATACGGTTCAATTCGATCAACCGTCAACCATCGGAAATTTGATCACAATAGTCAATACACATTCATATTTTTTTATTATTATTATTGAAATGCAATAACATTCACCCATAACTATTAAAAGCATTATATTTATAGATTTAAGATACTATTCATTGCGTGAAGATAATAAATTGCGCAAAATAAAATATAATTATGCATTTCATGGACTTTAAATACCTAACATAGATATATTATAATAATGCTTAAGAAACCAGAGTTCAGAAATGAAATAATTTTAGTGTCTAGTTTCTAGGACGTCGTGGCGCCAAGGTTTGATAATATATAGGATTTATGAAACAATATATCCTAACCTACAAGTATTATAGAGAAAACGAGTTCACGCACATCAGTTGTAAACACGTTCGTGAAACGAATCTAAAACCAAAACTACTATATACTATATTTAAAATCATAAAGAAATCAATACTTTTTCCGAGGCTATGAAATCAATATTTTTTTTATATTGATCATGTTCAATTGCCAATTTATAATATTTTGTTTAGTATTTCACTAGATTCGGACTTGAATTACTTTTTATGTGTACTAGGTAAGTACCTACACACTAAAACATTTAGAAAATAGGCTACGATTTGCCCTCGAAAACATTTTTTTTTTCCTTAGATATTTTGTAATTAATGGTTTAATTATAATTTATATATTGATCCTCCCATCATCATTCAAAAGTATAAATATTAACTAAGTATAAATAATTAGCATATTATACATTTTTCGTTGATACATAATATTAAAAAGTGAGGAAAAAAAATCAGTTTTTAGAACCAGTATTTAGAAATTTTTCATGAGGAGGGTCCGAAAATTTTTTCCAACGCATGTCGATTAGGGACTTCTCCCCTGCTCATATGCATGATGAGGTGGTTGAGGGGCCATTAAATCTACTCAAAGCTCCCCCCCCAGTTATGTTATAAATTGACCATGGTTTATGCTACTGCTATATAGAGTGAGCTAAATTAAACAAATTAACATTTTAGCCCACTCCCCCCAAATATTTTTATTAATATCACCCAATGTTCCAACTATTCCCAACCACACACGATAAATTTGAAATCTTCAAAAGAAATTTTATTTATTACATTTCATAAAAATAAACATTTTTGAGTTAAAGATTATATTATGTTACATTACTAATGCAAATTCTAATCTTAGAAATGTCACTTGTGTACTATATCTTAAATCGTGGACATATCCAAAATTGAGGCCACTATATTTTGCGGTCCTGACTGATAAGAAATTAAGGCCGTTTGCTTACGTTCGGATATTATTTTATTTCAATCATAAAAATACCGCTTTTATAAAACTATTACCAACTCTTGTTCATTTATTTTTATTTTTCAATTAATAATAAAAATAAAATGATTTAAACAATAAAAATTTTATTTCATTAAACTGTTTTGTTTCTTCGTGATACCACGGTATAGGTTAGGTTATCTTCTATACCGTGGTGATACACTCAGCACTGGTATCACCCCAATCACATTAAACAAAATATGGCCTCAATTCTTTCATAACACTTGATGACCGCAGCTAATAAGACGTTTATGTCCTATCCATATTTTTATTATCTATGCTATCAACTATAACCGTGGTGGTCATAACCTAACCTAACCTAACCTAACCGTACTGCATGTGTGTGATTATGATGATAAATGATATCTCTCCTCTGTTGATAAAATATATTAAACAGGAACATTGACCGCGAAAAGCGAATTTCTGGTTTTATAAAATTTTGTAATATTTTTTTTTAATATCATTAAAAGTCTCATCAATACGTTTTTGTAATTTAAGTACTGTTTGTTAATTTATGTTTAATGTGTGTCGAGTATTAGCGATCGTTTGTTAACAACAGTTAAAAGTTGATTTTTATGTGAGTAAAATATTGCATTAATTAAAAAAAAAAAAAGGAATAAAACATTAACATGAATTAATTATTACATCCTTATCATTGTGTGAGGATAAAAAAAAAGTAAACATTTTGTTTTGTGTTGGGCATGACATTCATATTATATCCGGATATCATCAAAAACCAGATTTTCGTATTGTCCTGATTTCTGGATTTGCTTCTCTGTGTGACTAATAAATAATAATTATTGTTAATAATTTACGTGAAATAAATAAATTTTATTGGAATGAAATTTTAATTATTATTAAATTTATTAAAATATATAAATGGGTCATTGAACAGTGAAGTTGAGTCAGATAATCTGATTAATGTGATATCATAAGAGGTTATAGAGTATGGAAAAAGTCAGTGCTACAGAAAAAATATTTTTGAGCAAAATCTACTGGAGGAGAGTTATACAGTTAATGAGAAGGTGGTGAAAATCGTAATTATCGTTTCCACAGTTAGACTGGGTACATGTGACTCATAGTTGCACTGATCGAGCTCTTGATGGAAAGCATGTTTTGGGAGGAAATAATGACTACCTAAGTCTGGAATATATAACACGGCAATAGATTGACTTATTGGTTGTTTCCCTGTTAATATACAGAGGCATAATTTCTGTTGTAGTTCTCATAGTTTGTGGATATATCAGATCGAGAAAATATTGAAAATAACTTTACCGAATATTTAAAATAATTCCTCTAAGTGTACTAACGGTGAATACTAAATTTTAAAATTAATTTTTATCAAGTAGAAATAAGTTTGTTATTACAATGGTGCCTGTCAACACTTAAGAACTTTTTTAATGAAATAAAAGGTGTTTGTGTAGATTGAAATTAAAATTTTATAGTAGGTAACTTATACATTATGGACTTCGAAAAGAAAACAATGGAATACCTATTTCAAGTAGAAAAACAAGCGGAAAAAATACTTGTCGACAAGAGCGAAGTGATCGCTTTAGACAAGAGAAGAAACAACAATAGGATGGCTATCAGAGCGTTGATGAATTGTAAAGTACCACAAGAAAAGACGTGGATAGCGATTGGATCGTGTTTGGTGAAAGTTTCTGTTGAAAAAGCTAAAAATATGCTACAAAAAGGTATATAAATTTGTTAAGTTGTATATTGTTGTACTGTAAATGTTGAAAAATACTAAAATTGTTTTTAGAGCAAGTAACTCTAGACACTCGTATCAATATTTTACGTAGCAATATAAAAGTTAATGTAAACAAATTGAGGGATATGGAATATGAAGAACCAATGAAAGGATTATTTTTGAATCCACTCACTGTAAAAGAAATGAATGCAATGAATCAAGTACTTGGTGTGAAAGATTAATTCTTAAATTACTCATTAAAAAGTAAATTTATATAATTTTAAAGTACTCGTCAAATTTTCATTGTAATTCTTTACTTTTTTAATTGTAAATAACATTTATATATGTATATTTTAAATAAATATGTTATTCTTAAGTATTTTATGAATGATTCTATGTAGTAATGATAAATGCGTACGAGAAATCAAATTAAGTATTTATCAAATATTACGAATAATATAATAAACTTGATTAAAATATTTAATTTACTATTTACGAATGCAATTAAGTGAAATTCCAGTATCAACAGTGTCAACATTTAAAAGATTCTCCTCTAAGACTTTTCAGGTAAAATCTATGCCAAATTATTATTAAATATATACAATTATTATATATGCATCAGCAACAACTATGGTTTCTTATAATCGTAAAAGTTTAAAAATAAAATAATAAGAATTTAAAATAAATGGTACATCTTTCGGTGCTAAATATCAAGGTGTTACTTCTGTTAAATGTGAAAGTAATTGATTAAATTGTTATATTTGTTTAGGTAAATATTTAGAATTAACATTTTGTTCAGTGCATTTTTTGTACAATTATTACACAAACCAAGTAAATACAATATATAATAAATAAAAGTATATTGTTTAACTTATTATATTTGTCTTGGAACCAAGAAAAAAATATTTTTTTTCAAAATAACCATAATAAAAACATATGGAACTGAATTAAGACAAAAATAATGGAGTAAAATGGTTCGCATTAGTTATAGAAAAAAAAAAAAATAATAAGTCTGAATAATGAATCAAGGTTATAGTGTTTTTAAACATAATTTCGTATACAATGTTTAATATAAAATATATATTTAGAATTAAGACAATTTATATAAATTTAATACCAAAGCCTATGTAAAATTAAAAATAACCTAGCCAATTATCCATATATTCAGCGCCAGATATAGAGTATTTTTTGCCCCGGGATAACTAAAATTTCAACCCCCCGTGATACCCCTTCTTTAAATAATTTACAATATCTTTGATAAAAACTTTTGATATTGAGGCGCCTTTAAATATACAGTGCCCGACAGTAAGAACCATCACTTGACTCCCTCTAGATCTAGCACTGCATAAATTTTATAAATTAGAGGAATGAAATAATAAAATGTTTGTTAATTACAAAACAACATTAATAATTTAAATCGTCAAACAAAAATGACTTCAACAGATCATTAACACTAGTGTAAAAATATAATAAAAAAGATAAGTAACGGAATAAAATATATTTTCTTAAGTATTTATCCCAGTCTTTTAATTTCATTCTTCTTCTTTTATGCATTTCTCAACAACGTCTCTTAAACTAGGATTTTCCATCGCAGCCGCAACTCGTTCCTTATCATTTATCTGTTTGTTGACTAAAAAAACAAAACAAAAATATTTATTTATTTTAACATAGTATCATAAAACAAATTACTTTCTTCTTCCGTTGTATGAGCTCCTTCTTTGATGTATATATCCAATTTTACTTTTTCTAAAATTGACTTTATGACTTTTATCCTTATGCTCAGACCAATCAAAGTAGCTAGACTGCAGTGCGGTACTGTAGGATTAAATTCAATTCTAACAGTATATAATTTCAAGTTTTTTTCAGTAATTACCTGCAAATAAATTTTTAATCGTTTTAGTTTTTATAATTATTTAGTAATTAAAAATAATACAACACAAGTATTAGTAAATTATTATACCATATATATTACACCATTAAAAGGTAATTTAGTGCACTTAGAAAAGTCTAAACGTGGTTGAGTTCAACAATGTCTGATTCATGGGTTTACATAGAAATAAAATTTTAGATTTCAATTTTCAAATAGTATTATTGAAAACATTTTTAAAAAGCCGGACATACTTCACACGACGGGTGGTATTCTCTTGACGGGCGTATTAAATTTTAAAGAAACGATAAATCATTTCTTCAGTAAAATGATTCTGAACAAAGGAAGTTAAATAATACAAGAAAAAAAAATTTTTTCGAAAAATGTCCAAAATTTTTTTTCACATTTTCAACATTTTCTTGCACCAAAATCTTTTTTATAGGATTTTCTATCTATGTTGAAATTTTCATAAAATTCGGATCAAAAAATTATGGTTTCCGAGTCGTTTTTGTCAAATTTTGGGTAGTTTTTTCCAAAAAAAAAATTGAAGAATTGAGAAATTCAAAAAATGACCTCTCTAAAATACAATCTAGAGGCAAATCCGGTTTCAAAAAGTTATTGATCGAAACTTT
>JAIPRM010000434.1:31171-41782 GCA_025469315.1 Stegophylla sp. TES_Ste_2020
AGAATTGAGAAATTCAAAAAATGACCTCTCTAAAATACAATCTAGAGGCGAATCCGGTTTCAAAAAGTTATTGATCGAAACTTTTGGACAAGTATTTCTATACGAAAAAGTGTTAACAGAAAAAAAAAAATAAAAAAAAAAATAAATAAATAAACATCATTGTAAAAACACTAGTTTCTTCACTTTGTTCAGAATCTAAAATGTTATTAATAGTTATGAATTTATCAAAAAAAAAAAATTGTTTCATTTGATAAAGTTTTCTTCTATTAATTTTATTTTTTTATTTTCAACAAAAAACTTGTACCTGCCTGTATAATACTTCTTTGTGAAGTAAACATAATCATTAGTTAAGGGGGAATATCCAGTAATTATTTTTTGATGGATTTTCTTATTAACTAGAATAATTATGAATTATAAACATTGCTGCTATACTAGTTAAGTGCTCAAACAGAATTTGTTAATTACTCGGTCGGATATTCTCCCTTAAATTTAAGGCCTACTTGGCTAATTCACTATTCTACAATACAATAATGCAACAAATAACATAATTGTTTTGAATACTAACCTCCACTCCATTTTCATACACCACATTAAGGTCTTCGAGAGTTGCTGGTTTTTCAGGGTCTTTAATTGTTCTAATGAGATCTGTTTGGTCAATAATAATTTTGAAATTAAATAGAGGATTGAAAAAAAAAATATGTATATATACGTTACTGACCATAAATTTGATCTTTCATTTCTTGGGTTTTTTCATTAAGTTGTTCATTTGTAGCTTCAATTTCAATAGTAGGTGTTGTGTTTCCATTGTCATTTTTCAAATACTTTTCTTGAATAATTCTTTTTGTTTGTTGCATGAGATTGGCGAACATCATCAACAAACTACTTATGGTCAAAATCATGAGCGAATATGTGTTATTAGACTATGTTAGAAACAAAAAACAGAAATATATTGATGCAGAATTTAAAAAATATTCATTTCATGATGACTATTGACTATTGACTGTAGATCATAGATAATATTATTATTATGTTTATATTATCTATGCAGTAGTCAGATTGTAACCTAACCAAGTACCATAACATCATATCTTTTCTATGACCATAGATACCGTGATAATGAGATTATTGAGCCTGCAGTGCTGCAGCTCAATGTGTTCCTTTGTAAGGTTATTTTATAATTAAACGAAATTAGTGTTTTTCGGCAATTTAATTCTGTGTTCTGTGTTTGATTTTCTTCTTCGCATATCGGTATTTCATAGGATCCGTGTACTACTTTATAATTATCTACTTATTGAGTCGCCAAAGTGAGAAACATGTCTGTTTTAATCCAATGCTCGAAACATATACGCACAGTGTACAGTTTAAGTCGGCACAGGATTAGCAATACATTAGTGTCGAATACAAATTCACATATTTCCCAAAAGAGTATTACGGAGAGCAATAATGGAAGCATTCCATATTATCGTAATAACAGTGTTCTATCTAATCGGTAAGTTACATTATTCTGCTGTAATATTATATACCTAAAAAATTTGGTTTTATACAATATTTATTTTGTGCAGGTCATTTTTTTCAACAGCTGTTCAATATTCATCATCTACGAACAAAATTGACGATTTTATTAAAAAACTTGACTCTGATGTGAGACGAGGCGGCCGCGTATCAAAACGAGAAATCGAAAAAATTCTTAATGAAATTAACGTTACTAGTGAGATATTTTCTCAGTGTTCATACCTAAGGGTTTATAATATGTACCTACCTATTATAAATGTAATTTATTTTGTTTCAGAAACTGCAACTCCGAATCAATCATTAATGGTACTGCGGTGTTGTGGTAATTTAATACCAGATGAACTACCTGAACATCGTACAATACTTGTTCAAAAAATATGGGAAACAATTAATCACATTGGTATAATGGCCATAATTATTTTATTATATTTAAATTATAACATTCTGTTATTTATATTTATGCTTTAGGTGTTCCTCTTGACATAAGCCATTACAACACATTGCTAAAAGTATACTTGGAAAATGATTATCAGTTTAATCCAACAGAATTTTTAGAAAATTTGGAAAAACAAAATATCACTCCTAATCGTGTAACTTTTCAACATTTGATCACTAGTTACTGTCAAAAGGGTGATATTGCTGGTGCCAGTCGTATATTGGAGTTTATGCGTGATAAACAGTTGCCAATCAATAGAATAGTTTTCAATGCTCTTGTCATGGGTCATTCACAAAATGGGTAATTAAATTTTTATTTACACACAAAAGTATATTTTGGGAATTATCAATATTAATTAAATAGATACTTATACTTAAAATTATTTGATTAAGTTTTTTTATTTTTTTTAAATTTTATAGTACTTTGCATTCATGATTATGAAAATATAAAATTTTGCCCTGCTTACTCTTAGTTTAGGAAATACAGACGTTGGCATTATAGCAAATTTCACCGATTTTGTGAGGTTGATGTGTGATACACTAGCACTGTATGACACTTGGCCGCAGCATATTTGGGTGTATTACAATATTTTTACCTGTAAATGTAGAACATTTTTGGGAACATAAATACATGACACGTTTGAGTATATAACTAAAAATAAAAAAAAATATTCAATTTATGTTTTACTTACATTAAGTTGGTTAATTATAAAATCATAAAAACAAAACATTGATGGTGAAAAAATATATAACTACAATATTTATGGTAAAAAATATACACTATTTTTAAATTAACTTAATATTACATTATACATAATATGCAAAAACATTGATTTCATGGAAAATATGCACTAGCATCAAAAATATGCAAAATAAAAATTTTCCATCCTTTTTATTTATGATCAATGAAAAACTAATAACTGTATGTAATCGGTTATAAATCAATGAACATGCATTATATGCAAAATCTGGCCTCTGCTAATTAGTGATTACTATAACAAAACGCAACGCATTTAACATTTTATATGCGTTGCGTTTTTCTGTGGAACATGTAGACACAAATTTAATTTAAATTTTCTGTTGAGTTTGAGTTTGGATTTAATTGGTTCAATGGTTTTTACTCATAGAGCAATGGGATAAATGTATTTCAAACGCCTTTCCTGAAAAATGAAAAGCACAGTATGTCTATAATCATGGTAAAAAGTACACAAGATGTATATTCTTTATACATCTTGAAAAGTATGCGCAATGATGCTTGTCGTGTGACAGTAGTTGAGTTATAACATGAACATATCAAAATATGTTTAATGTGCACAATATCTCTAGGTACGCATTAAAGGCCTGATGTCCAGCTCTTTAGATACAGCGTAATAAAAAAGACTGGACCAGACTATATTAGTGATGATAATGAGGATATCCTAGTCAGACCAAACCGAACGTGAGAATGAATAAAAATTTTAACCTGACTGGACCAAATCCGAGATCTGGTGCAATCTAGGTAAACCTGAGGCCAGGCTTGATCTCTAGCAATCATACAAAATCAATAAAATTCTCTTATCTTTAAATGGCTATAATTTCTAAAATAAGTGCAAGTGGTGCAAAATTTTTATATATTTTTAATCAGCATGCAAAGTCGTATAAAAATAATCAAGAAAAAATAAAAGTGCCCCTTAAAGTAAATTTGTTCCTTTTTTATTTTTATGCTTGTACGACCAAAGAAATTAAAAATTTAATTTTAATTTTATATAATATAAAATAATTATTGTGAACAATGTGTTCTTTTTTTGTATACAGTGTGTGTCAACTTTTGCTCTAATAATAACTATTAACTTTTTTTTTAATATTTAATTATTACTATAGCAATAATATAATTTTTTTTTATTAATTTATATATCAATTTGACAGAGACTAAATAACTAAAAAGCATAATAAAACTATCTGAAATTCAAATGGTTCTGAGTATTATACCATTATTATTTAATGTCATTTAATATTAGATATGTTTTAGAAGGGGTATTATAATTTTTTCACTTATAATATGAGTGGTAAATTTATAATACTTATAATCGAAAAAAACTTAATTTGCCTCTGCACATTGTTCAACAGTGTTAGTATAAACTAATAATTTTCATAGTAAAATATTTTTTTTTGTAAATTTGAATGGGTCTTTATTAGAATATACACATTATTATATTATCAAATTTTAGAGATATGGAGAGTGCTGAAGGTGTCTTAGATGTGATGAAAGAATCAAAGCTTGAACCATTATCAGATACATTCACAATATTAGCTTCAGGATATGCTAAAAAAGGAGATATTGAAAAAGTTGTTGAAATTTTTGATACCTGTGAGGGTAAAGAAATATATTTTAGCGATAAAGAATATCTTGATGTTGTTTATTCATTAGCTATCAATGGTCATGGTGATAAAGTTGATCAAGTAAATAAATTTGTTAATTGTTTTCTGAGTACTATATTCAGAATTATTGTATTGAATTTTGTTGAAATATAGGTTTTAAAATGTATTCAAAAAACTTCTGGATACAATCAAGATGCCATTAATTGCATTTTAAAATTATTAACTGCTGGCCAAGAAGAAGTAGCATTTAAAGTATTTGATACAATGACAAAACCATTGAAGTTTGATGGGACTTCACCTCCTATTGGCCGGTTTTTGATTGGACATCTTACAAAAATTAATAGTGTAAAGAAAACAATCAGTATCTTTTTATAAATATTTTTAAATGGCTTCTTATGTAAATTATGTTTCAATTAACATTTTAGTCTTTGGATAAAGTTATTGGCTTTTGTCAGAAACTAGTATCTGATGGGACAAATCTTAAAGCATTTGAGGTTGCTACTGAACTTGCATTGAAAAATGGATCAGTCGATATAGCATTAGGCATGTTTGATTATTTGAAAAAAAACAATCAACCTATTAGGCAACATTATTTTTGGCCACTTTTAGTTGCTAAAAAGAACCTAAATGATCTACAAGGTATCAATATTTTTATATTAGTAGTATATTATTACATGTACAAAACTTTTATTAATTATTTAATTTCAGGATTAAAAGACATAGTAAATATTATGGCTAATGAATATGAATTAAATCTTAATGTTGACACCCTAAGATATTATATTTTGCCTTTTATGTTTGAAAATGGGTTAAGTGGAACACAAATTATCAATGAACTACAATTGTTAGGTATACCACCTGGCACGAGTACACATGCAGTAGTTTTATATCTATTATCTATAAAAAATATTCGATTGGCTGCAGATATTGGTAATTTATTTATTCAGTTTAGTAATTTTGATTATTTAAATGCATAAACATTTTAAACATTTTATTTTTCATAGCTGCAACTCATCGTGCATTTTACCTTCCTTCCATAATACGTCGACCATTAGTGAATGCATTTGTAGAGACTAATGATTTGACCTCATTTATTGTATTACTTCAACAAATATGCAGTGGTCTTTCCCGCCACTCTCTCGTAATGTCTCCTGACATAGCAAAACAAGAAAAGTTTAATGGAACTGTTAATACTGAAGAACAAATTGTTGAAATGCGAGAATTTACCAGTCAAATTGTAATTGATGTTGTTCAAAATTTGAAACAGAATCCAAGGGTTGTACAAATTGTTCATGATCTATTACAGGTAATTATATTTATTAATTAATTAAACAAGTGGTGTAAACTAATGTTTATTAATTAAACTTTAATTATTATTATTTATAAAACGTTTTAGAACATGTATGAAAAAGGTTTAGGAATTAATGCCCAAGCTGCTGAACAAGTACAAAATCTTTTACAAGGAAAACTAAGTTTTGAATTATCAAGTTTATTAGAAAATTTAACTGATTCCAATTTAGTACCTAAAAGTACATTAAGTGTTAAGCCTGGTGTATACACATTATCTGATGTAGTAAGTATTCATTTGCTTAAAGTTATACAAATGTTATGTATACATATATATATTTTTTTTTAGAGTGAAACCACATTGGAAAATATTGTTTCTAAAGCAGAATCTTCTGGTGAAACTAAAAATAGTGCTAAAAGACATTTGTTAAATTTGTATTGTAAAAATAAAAATATTGAAAAAGCTACAGAATTGAAAGAGGTAAGTTACATTGAAATCTTTATATAACAGACACCCACCCATAAGAAATATATATTTATCTACTATTCCAAGATATTACAATTTTTAAAAATATCTGTAATTCAGAAATATTTGCTGTAGAAATTTGTCTATAGTTTTTTACTACTGTATAGTGAATATACAGGTGTCCCAGTATGATTTGACCAATGAATGCAATAACTTTTGTTCAATTAATAATTTTTAACTTTTTTTTTTTTTTATAATATTTTACTATAGGATTGCTACAAACACAAAGTATAATTTTTTGTGTTTAGGATCCAAATTTCCAAACTTTTGAAATTTTATACAACAGTTTTAGAAAATATTTAAGGTAGCCATTTTGTGAATTTGATTTTTAGAAAAATATTTTTGTTTAAATCTCATCTCTAATAAATGTTTATCTGTTCATTTTTTTAAGTTTGTGAATAATTTAGTAGTATTGTAAAATAAGTCATAATATCACCATTTGATATCATTATTTTACTTTTATTATGATGTACTTGAGACAAAATTATTAAATTATTTCCTAACTTATAACAATTTCAGAAAATGGATGAATTAAACTTAATTTAGGTTTAAAAAAATGGCTATTTTTAATTTTTTTTTTGAAAACTAGTTTAAAAATTAAAATTTGAAAATTTGGGTGCTATAAATATATGTATATATGTGTGTATGTGTGTGTGTGTGTGTGTGTCTGTGTGTGCGCGCGCGCGCGTACAGAATATATGTGTATAACTTTATATATATAGAACCTCAACTATCCAAACTAATTGGGACTGTACCTAGTTCAGAAACATGAAAGTTCAGATACTAGAAATTGTTTAAAAAACGCAATTTTATTTATTAGAATTTATTTATTTTTATCTTCCAAGCCAGGCACTAGTACTAGGACATGTTGTATTTACTATACAAATATCAATATATCGAAATATCCATATTGAATTATTGAAATATCAATTTATCATAATAAAATATCACCAACAATTTTACAATATATATCGATACTAAAAAAAAATATTGAATATCTCTACAAATTATATTTAACATTATGATAATATATTTTGATATTTTGCAATATTATATTACTTTTTTAAATTTATAGAAATTGTTATCTGAGGGATTTGATATACCAGTTGGTTCAAAGGTTCTGCTTCTTGATTTGTACCTAAGTCACAATATGCTGACTGAAGCAAAAGATGCTTACAATGAACTAAAGACTAGTGATCCAGGTTTTGTGTTGGACAGGTACAAAGTCGTTAAAATGGCAGAATTAATAAGCAAATCTGAAAGTGTTGAAAGTAAGTATGTATTAGTTTTTTTTTTAGTGCTGTTGGCTAATATTTTAGCATTGGACCAAAAATAGATTCTCCCAAAATGTCAGCTTCCTAGATCAAACTGGTGAACAGTGGAAACTCGGTTTGTTTCCCATTTAATTAACATGGGAAAAATGTTGCTTTTACTCAAACATGGATTATTATCAGATTTTTTTTTTTTTTTAATTTCCAATAAAAGTATTTTGTAGAAAATTAAATTTTCTACAAAAAAAAATTCTTTTTTACTAAATTCATAAATTTGTTATTTTCAAAGATATACTCGTTTAAACATTCTTATAAAAACTTAAATTGAATGAAATTTTTGAAAATAATAAATTCATGGATCTGGTACTATGGACTTTTTTTGTAGAAAATTTATTTCTCTACAAAATACGTGTTTCGAAAACTAAAAGTTTTAATCTGTCATTAATCCATGTTTGAGTAAAAACATTGTTTTCCATTGTTAATTAAATGGGAAACAAACTAGATTTACGCCATTCACCCATTTTATCTAGAAAGCTCTTTTTTTGGCCTATGCTAAAATATTTACCTGCAGTGCCGAAAAAACACCTTACTGTTTATATTAGATACTTCATAAATGAAAACCAAGTAAGAAATATAATATGATGGGTGTTTAATAGTTATGTACTTTATTTCCACCATAAATTGTTTATTTAACATTTTAATGACCATTTTTTTCTGTTATAGGTGCTATACATTTTCTATCTTCAGTAAAAGAATTTGAAAATAGTACAGAGTTTACATCATTTCAACATGCTAATACCTGTTGGAGGTTATTGAATACTGTAGCTGAAACAGGCAATGTAGAAAATGTGCAGAAATTGTTTGATTTGTTAATAAATAATAACTATGTTACGGTGTCTAATATAATTCTGGGACCTTTAATTAAAGTTCATATGATCAAGTAATTAGATGTTGTAATCTTTTTTGCTTGTGATATTATTGAATTAATTTTATTTTTTATACCTGTAGCAACGATATTAAAGGAGCTATGGAGAAATTTGAATGGTGTTGCAAAACGTATAGGTGTACCCCATGGAAAAACGATTTGGCGCTACAATTTATTCAAAGAGAAGATGCTACTTCTCTACAAGCCTTGACTGATTTGAGTACTACTATACATGGTGAAGTAAATTCACTTTATGATTTGATGTTTGCATTTATTGAATCTGATCGTGTTAAACAAGCTCGTAAAATATTAGAGGTTAGTAAAAAATTACATTGTACTATTAAATGTTGAGTTTTTAAAATATTTATAATAATTGCCGTTTTATAATAATTGTTAAGTACATATATTTTTTTGCGTCTAATCATTTTATTAGCTTACAGTAATTCTTCGTGTTTCCCATGATAACTTAGTTCCTTTAAGAAGACTCCACATAAGTAGTTTTGTGGCAAAAATAGTGCGTTCGTATTTCAATTTCTACAAAGTATTCAATAGACATAGGGTCATGAATAATATATTCTTAGATAGGTTATGACTTTTATTATGTTTTGTTGGAAACAGATTTTTAAGATTGTAATTTTTCCTGCAACATTGATGCAAGTTAAAAATTTGATTTATACTCATTTATTATGCCTTAATACTTGCTTGTTAGTAATGATTTCAAAAACCTGCTTCCAACTGAACTTAGTAAATGTTATCATCTTTCTAACGGTATTTTACTTATGTTCATTTAAGACTTCATAGTACTTTTAGTGCAAAAAAAGGTTTAACAAGAAAGTGTATAATTATTTGCACCATAAACTAATGCACCTAATACGTTGTGGAGGTGTGGTGAATTTCAGTAGTGTTAGTGACCCCTTTCCACTCTGGTCTTATAACAACCAATTTTTCTGCTAAAAATAGCGCTGCCGTAATAACAAAAGTACCCACTTTATTTTATGAAATTTTAATTTTTAATAGTATGAGCTGAAAATGTAATATAGCTTTACTCTTGCATATTATGTTAAATGGCCCTGAAAAAGTGTTGAAGAAATTTATTAAACTTTATTTTTTGATAGATGTATATGTACATTGGAATATTTCAAAATTGTTGAGGGTTTTTTTTTAATAACACAAGATCATTTTTTTTTCAAGTTCTAAAATATGAAAAATTAAAATCCACTTAAAAAAATTAATTGTTTTGAAAATATCAAAAAGAGCCAATGACAATCATTTATAAATATTATATTGCACACATCCCAAATAATTCATAACTCGATGACTACTACAACCCGATTTGGATCGTTTTTACTTTAGACAGTTTTTAAGCCTGAAATAACAGCAATATGGCGTTCTCTTAAGCGGACTATGGATTATTGTTCTTTTATACAATTTTACCGTTATACGTTGAAGTTTGGATTCCGCGATAAACCGGATAAATTTCCAATGTCCATACACTATCGTGATTAGTATTTACAAACAATTAATAGTCTTATAATGTTATTTGTATTATATAGTATATTATATTAATACCATAAGTCATTAAAAAATAAATTACCTTTGTATAAATTAAGAATGTCTCAAGTCAAATATTTTTCACCGAAAAATAAAAATGCTATTTTGCTATCTCCCAGGCTTGTAGCCTATACAGCCTAAGTAGACCTTGTCTCAACAATATTGTTAAGTACTTAAAATTTTACTCTTTTCTTTCCTTTTTTAAGGTCATGAGTTAATACATACTTATTTACAGTAAAATTGTTCATACAAATTTTGGTTATTTACTTATATTTTATGGTTTGACCTAATGCATATTTTATACAATCTGATGTTTTCTTCTTTGGCATAAACCTAGTAGTTATTGAATTGGTTCATTTTTTTTAAAAATTAAATTGGTCAATTATAATTTATAGTTAGGTTAAGTTTGTTAGTTCGGCACAATTATAATAGAATAGGTTTTAATTTATAATTTAAATAAGTACTTTTTCAATTTAAACATTCTACATATTTATCAGAATAAATATTTAAGGTTCAAAATATACCAGAAAGATCCTCACACTTAACAAGTTGACCCTGTAACAAAATTACAATTAAAAAGCCGGACATACTTTGCACGATGGGTCTACTTCGCACGACGGGTGGTATTCTCTTGACGGGCGTATTAAATTTTAAAGAAACGATAAATCATTTCTTCAGTAAAACGATTCTGAACAAAGGAAATTAATAAAATAAGAAAAAAAAAAATTTTCGAAAAATGTCCAAAA
>JAIPRM010000434.1:41882-56988 GCA_025469315.1 Stegophylla sp. TES_Ste_2020
AACCCGATTTGCCTCTAGATTGTACTTTAGAGAGGTCATTTTTTGAATTTCTCAATTCTTCAATGTTTTTTTTTGGAAAAAACTACCCAAAATTTGACTAAAACGACTCGAAAACCATAATTTTTTGATCAGAATTTTATGAAAATTTAAACATATATAGAAAATCCTATAAAAAAGTTTTTGGCGCAAGAAAATTTTTAAAATGTGAAAAAAAATTTTGGACATTTTTTTTTCTTATATTATTAACTTCCTTCATTCAGAATCGTTTTACTGAAGAAATGATTTATCGTTTCTTTAAATTTTAATACGCCCGTCAAGAGAATAACACCCGTCGTGCGAAGTACACCCATCGTGCGAAGTATGTCCGGCTTTTTTTTAATTGATGCATACCTGTTGTTCCATATTATTCAGTGTTAATAAGTGTGTTATTACTATAATATATTGGTTGGAATTAGTATGCCTTGTCATAAAAAATTGGGAAACACTGATTTAAATTGTGCATATTTCTCATTAGATTTCAAATGGTTTATTATTAATTAATTAATTAATTTGTCAATAAATTCGTTTTCTACTTTTAACTTATTAGTATTAAAATATGCTCAATGTAAATTAAATTAATTTTCCTTGATACCAATGAAATCCCTTTATCAAAATCCTTGAATCTCTTGAATAACTACTAATAAGTTGTAGATAGACATGCAAATTTTCCCACTTAATATTAACTGACTATGCGTCAACGCATACATGATAATTAAATTCCAAAATAAACTCGAAATCAAAACTCTAAGACAACAATCTTATCATTTTCTTCGAAAAAAAAAAAATTTTTACAATTTTACCTAAATTGTAAAATATTAACTTCTAAAGCTATTGGCTATATTAGATTATATTTTTTATTTACTGTCTATTTGTTATTAGTATTAAGGTTTTAATTAATAATATTAACAGAAACTCTTAATACGTAATTTATCATTTTATTTAATGTACAAATTTATTACATTTTCATTTGTATTTTGTCAAGATTTATTTGTTTTGTTTTCCTTTGTTGTATGATTTTTAATAAACACTTATCCCTTATAATATTAAATACTTTTTTGTAGACTCCTGGCTTACGTTTTAGACAAGATCGTATTAATAATGCTTGTGCTAAATATGGATCTAGTAATCAAGAAGAAAATCTAATTCGTTTGTTGGAAGTGACCAAAAATGTGGGTTCATTTGATAGGATAGTGATATTTATTGAACTTCTACAGTTGTACAGTAAGAATAATTAACTTTTTACATTGTATAAGTTTTAATAATATTTGTTTCAGGTAAAAATAATAAAGTAGAAGAAGCAATGTCACTTTGGACTCAAATGCAAGAAGAAGATACTCAGCCATCAGATGATTTTATGTGGTCTTTGAGCGAACTTTTGAAAAAAAACAATCTCGAAGTTCCCTTTAATATTAAGAAACCAGAAGAAAAATTGTTATCTTCTGCTCCCAGTGATGTTAACAAAAATTTATTCACTCAACTTGAATTGTGTTTAAAAAATAATAATATCAATAAAGCTCTTAGACTGCGCAAATCTATACAATCCAAAGGTTTTAATATATATCCAATTGTTGAATCTCAAATTATTGAGTTATTAACACGTGAAGGAAGATTTAATGAAGCATTTGAAATAGCCAAAAGCATGCTAGAAAACAATAGGCCTATAACAAAAACCATATTCAATTTCTTGCTAGGAAAACTTTCGGAATCTGGTGACGTTGCAAGCTTGGAATATTTAAATAAAAAAGTTTCAAAGGTATAACATTTTTTTATTAAGTATTAAGTGTTGTATTTATATTTAAAGTCAAAACTCTTAATTTAAGGGCGATAAGAGTTTTAAAAATAACACGGGGGGGGGAGAATAGAATAAAAAAAAGTTAAGAGCTACTGAGCTAGAAAATTATGATGATTTTGAATATGAAGTAGAATCACTTCCAGAGAATATTTGAAATTTTCCGTGTAATAGGAATTGATAGATATTAGGTTATGAAGTGATGTAAAAGGAGGTGTTGATGATTTTACTTACTTGGGCATTTTGATTGAAAGGTTTGAAAAATATTTATGTATTGGAAGATTTCTTTTTGAATGTGAGGTTTTTAAATGCTCCGAGTTGTTTATACAAATATAATTATTTACACTTATTTTTCAGGCTATGGGCAGCAAACTTAATTTAAATAACAAAATATTTAATGCATACCAATCACAAGGTAATATTAACGATCTAATAGATCGTTTAGAAGCCAGTATTAATGAAAACATAGACAATGCCAGTAAATTATCAGAAATTATAAAAAATATTCCTGGTGGCACTTTAGTAAACATTTTAAATAAAGACTCTTCATTAGTTCCGAGATGTAAGTTTGATTTAAAACTTAGCTTAGTTTCAGTTAATTTTATTTACTGTAATTTGTTTTGATTACAAATTCTTAAGATATATTCTAAGTTATTTTAATAATAAATAATTATTTATAAAATTTGTATTAATATTTTTTTATAATTTTTAGTTGAAAGTTTAAACGCTAAAATATCAGTACATGGACATAAAGTTATTGCCAATAGTTTGTGGTCTTATTTCATGTTGAAAAAAGATTTTGTTAAAGCTGATATTATTTCCAAAGATTTAGAAAATGAAAAGTTTATTCAGTATAGACATCTTATAGCTGATATACGTTTAAATAATAACATTGAATTGGGCCATAAACTCTTAGAAGTCATACCAAATTTTAAGGGAATAAACCAGAATGCCAATATGGGACTAGTTTATAGTGCTATTATTGATTCTTATAGTTAGTATTGAAAATGCTAAATTGAAATACTTTATAGAATAATAAGACTAAAAATAAATATTAAATGTTAATTTAGTTAACCAAGAAAATATTAATGAAGCTAGTAAAGTATTAGACGAAGCATTGAAGAAAATTACACTTGGAGACATTAATAAATCGGCTGTCATGAGACTAAAAAAAGATGTTGAGGCTCAAGGACAAACATTAAAATATGATATAAGTCAATTAAAAGAGAGGGTATGTAACATAAATATATATTAATTCTAAATAAAGAGCTCAAATAACAGTGCGAGCCAACAATATTGATACTTTGATATAATATCCTTAATATTTTCAATATCTAAAAATAGTTATCGAAAATATTGTGATATTGGTATAATTAACCAAGATTTGGAACAAAATCATTAACTCAGAATTTCGCATTCTTACAACATAAAAAAGTACAAGAATTTAAAATGCAAATTCTCTACGACAAAAATCCTTTAAATGAGTTAAAGAAAATAAAATTAAATATTTAACTATTTCAAAGGTCGGAAAATTCATTGGTCAAAAGAGTCAAAGATAAGCTATTACAATGAATAAGATTTTTAAGAGCCAAATTAATTTTTTTTTGAGAATCATGTGTTTAGAAAATAGTTCAAACTAGCTACTAACTTTTTTAAAAAAAAAAAAAAAAACATAATATACTTTGCACATTAGGTATTCTTTGCTCCTCGAGTGGGATACTCTTGTGGGTATGTTGTATTAACAGAAATTATAATTTATTTTTTCAATAAAAGGATTCTGTATGAAACTTCAATTAATATAATAATTGGCAATTTTATAAAAGAAAAAAAAATGAAGTATAACATAAAAAAAAAATGAGAGCAGGAAAAAAAATTTAATAAGAAAATTGAGATAACCTTATGTTTGAAAAAATAAAAGATTTTCACATGTAACAAACTTCTTTCATCCAAGTATTCTTCTTATTATTCTATCTATATATTGGATTAGAAAAAAAGTTTTAAAGATGTTTTTATCAAATTTTAGATAGTTCTTTTAACATTAAACAACATTTCCTTGTAGCATATCATTAAGATTATTTAGACGAGACATGTAACGTATAACATAAAATCATGGTGGAGTTGCACTTAAATAGCTCACAAGTTGTAATTTGCCGACCACTGCATAGTGTCGTTACTAGCAAAACAAAAATCCTTAAGTATAGTGATAACTAGCATTCCGTGTAAACGTTTATTTAATATATACAAGCGTCTTGTGCCTGCATCCACTTTGGCATCCAATGAGTGCACTATCTGGCAGTCTATATAAACATATGGTGTTTGATAATAATTTGAATTGTGCTATCGTGTTTTATAATAATATCAGCAGTAATATTAACTTTAAAATTTTTATATATTTTAAATGTATTTTTATATTCAAATATATATAAATAATATTTAACACCAACCCCCCCCACAAAAAAAAAAAAAATTAAATTTGTATCTTATGCTTTATTTATGAATAGATGTTACCAACAGTTTGTTGACTGTTCATATTTTAATACTTATTTGATTATTGGAAATTTTTAATATTGTATTTTTATACTACTTTTTTATAGGCAAGAATCAATCCAAAGAATCCAGAAATATATAGTGAAGATTCCAGTGATTCCTCTGATGATGAAAAAGTAGTAAAAGTATAAGTAATTTATGTTAATGTTTAAATAGTAGTTGATTCCTTCAATATTGTGTTATTTTAATTTTTTTTTTTTTATCGATTAAGTATTAATATAAATAAAATTCACAAAATAGATTTTTTATTTTGGTTTATGTTGTGATAGATTGTTCTTAAAAAAAAAAAGAATTATAAATTATTATTTATAACTAGTGGTCGTTTCAAGTTTTTTAGATTAGGTGTTGAAAATGTCTTCTGAAGAAATCATACTAAATAGTAATAGTAGTTTGCAATGCCCATAGGCGTTAAAATGAAATTGCTGGACATACTTCGCACAATGGGTGTTCTTCGCACGACTGGTGGGACTCTCTTGACGGGTGTACTGAATTTTAAAGAAACAATAAATCATTTTTTCATTAAACGATTCTGAAAGAGAGAAGCTGATAATATAAAAAAGCTGATAAAATAAAAAATAGATGAGAAAAAAAATGTTAGAAAAATGTTCAAAAATTTTTTTTTCACATTTTCAAAATTTGCTTGCGCCAAAATCTTTCTTATATTATGATTTTCTATCTATGTTTAAATTTTCATAAAATTCGGATAAGAAAATGATGGTTTCCAAGTCGTTTTTGTCAAATTTTGGGTAGTTTTTTCCAAAAAAACATCGAAGAAATGAGAAATTAAAAAAATGACCTCTCTAAAGTACAATCTAGAGGCGAATCGCGTTTCAAAAAGTTATTGATCGAAACTTTTGGACAAGTATTTCTATATGAAAAGTTGTACACTGAAAAAAAAAAATAAACATTATTGTAAAAACACTAGCTTCTTCACTTTGCTCAGAATCTAAAAATGAATTCTCCAAATGCGTTCCAAAGACGATTTATTAATAATTACACTTAGTGATGTTGAAAAATGATTAATTTAGATTCAAACTCTTAATTTAATATTTTTATGAGACTCTAAGAGCAAAATATGTGTGTCAAGTATCATAGAATTAAAAATTAGACATGCTTCACGATACGGATATTCTTCGTTGCTCGAGTGGGGGATACTCTTGGCAGGCATATTGAGTTATTTTAAGTAAAACGTATCCTATAAAATACAAATTGTACACCAAAATACAAATTTGTATATGTATAAAACACTTCATAAATATAAACTTTATAAAAGTCTGCATAACATGTATTATGTCTTCTATATTGTTTGGGCATTAATACAAAATTTACGAACTCTGGCCACTGGTCATCACATAATGTATATTATTTTATAGTGGTAAGTGAGTGATACAAATTCAATGAAATGCTCCATTTTACTATTTCAGAAAATATGATTTTTTTTCAATTAGACGACTTTTTTGTTTGCACATAAAAAATCTTAGCATTGGTTGGCACGATATAAAATAATACTAAAAGTTAAGAAATTTCTATAATAATTAATAAATGTATTATTTGATTATTTGGAGTGGTACTTCCATGATATAATCATGTATATGCAATTGACTATTATCTAAGTCGTTTACTTTCTATGACGTTGATCGTTGTCAATGGACAATTTTTGATTGATATTGTCGTCGAGGTAGGTAACATAATGAACCACAGCTCAACCAAAATTTGAGTACCTATGTGGTTTGTGTGTTATAAAAATCTTGGTCAACCCCTGAAAGCACATTGGCCCAAATACTTCTCTGTTTTTATTTTGAATTTTGATTACTATTGATGTCTCTTATCCCAATATCCATGAGATCTTGAGATGGTCCAATTTGAGTGCCGGCCCAATACTGGGTGACACTGTTTACTTATCGCTACTCCCAACGAAAAAGGTAGTAACTGCAATTTTACAATTTTTCAAGAGAGCCAATTAAAGTTTTAAACGTGAATTTTTATTCTATTTTTGATATTATTTATAATAGTTATGTTTTTATATTTTTAATGTGGCATTTGTATAAAAATTAATCACTGTTAAAACTCATTAAAACTATTAGTTTATAATTTTATAGTTGTTATTAATTTAGAATTAATAATAAATCTTTATATCCGAAATTACAGATAAATAATTTCTAACCTCTTTAGGTTAAAAAAAGTTATTGCTGCTTTCGTGGGAATATAGAGAAAACTATGCTATAGTAGAATATATTGTGATGATTAAAAAACTTGCCTTTTTTCGTTGGAAGTGTTGTCAAATGCTCGTTTAATGTTCACGTTTACAGTAAAAGTATATAATATTTATGAAATTTCGCTATATGTATTATAGAATATAAATTAAGATTTTTTTTTTCTTTTTCAAAAGATTTATTGTCTTACTAATAAAATGCTCAGCTATATCATATATTATTTATGTATTTATAGTTCACACTGACAACAAAACACATGGGGTAGTCTCCCCATACCAGACTCTCCTACACAACTAAATGGTCTGACAGACAGATAAACAATAATATAATAAATGGTTGATTAAAATATACAAACTAATCATAATATAAAATAACTGATATGTGTGATTTAGACAACAATGAAATCATATTATAACATAATAATATTGTACTCAACAGAAATGTCGATCAATAGGAATGAATATTAAAAAGTATGTAAATATATTATTATTGTTTTTACGGCATCCGGTATATAACAGCTATGTGTGTATACCTTTATGTACACATTATGGTATCCCTGTAGATCTTTAAATAAATCAAAATGTATGTAATTAAGTTATAATAAATATTTTTTTCGAGGATAGGGACACATGATAATAACTATTGTTCATAGTTATAATATTTTGCATTTCAAAGTGATTTCTACATAATATGATAATGTTAATGTGTGTATGTGTGTGTGTGTGTGTGTCTATTGAAAAAAAATAATGTACAAATGTGAAATTAAAATGGTAGGTACATAATATTATGTTTTGTTAAATGATGCATTTATAATATTATCATACCTATAACATCAGATATGCATACTATATTATGTATATATAAATATATTAATGGGATATAATATTATGTACGTGAAATTGGTACCTATTTATTTCGTTTTATATTTAATGTAACACTACTACTGCACTATTTAACATACATTGATCCAACATTACAGTATAATATAATACATATTTTGAATGAAATCAAAAAAATACAACACGTTTTTTTTTTTTTTAGGATAACTTAACGAAAAAAAAATATAATCAATTATAACTTATAAAATAACAAACAATATTCTTAACCGATATTGCATTAGATATCAATTATTATTATTATTATTGTATTGTTAACTAGACATTCCAAAATATCAGCAGAAACACGATTATATATCTTAGAACTCGTCTTATGTGTAGAAAATATAAGTTTTACATTCATTGCCTTTCACTTGGCCAGTGTCTTTGACGTAAAATTACAGCTTTTCATAATAGTTCATAACACAATTGATACGTTCCACCAACGATTAATGTGTAAAAAATAATATTGATTTTACAACGTTTGCGCCTGGAAATTGGGTCCGTATCGATTCGTATGATATACAATATACATAATAAAAAAGTACTTATAATATGTATAGTATATAATATTATTGTAATGACAAGACGTATAAAGCGTTAACACGTCATTCTGGTCGGCCAAAGTTTTACCGTCTTATTTGATAATTTTTTCGCTGGGGTTGGAACACGTTTTGAAGAGAAAAATCTTAAAGTAGTCGAGAAAACATTGTTTTTTGGTATTTTTTTGATATATAAAAGGTACCGCCGATAAGGTTCCTATACCTTCTAAATATATTCACTACCACGAGTACCATAATAAAAATAAAATGAAATACGAATAGTAGTAGAACAGACAAAAACTTGGGCTTTGCGACCGAAACGTATCTCTTATTCCCGCTCTACGATTTAGGCTTATACGCATTTATTTGTTTTTTTTTTTTTAATATTATAATATTATTATTTAAGTATCTAATAATATTATTCGAATATAATACAATATTTTACATAAATAAGTAACAATAACAAGATAAATAGTACATTTATTTATGAATATAATTTAATAGGTATTTTTTTTTTTTTTTTAATTTTTTTTTAACTAAATACATTATTTTATTATTGTTGTCATTATTTTCATTTTGTTTCAAATTTTATTTTATTTTCCGAAGTAATGGTAAATTATAATAGAGAATAAGTATAAATGAGATTAACGAGAAACATGCGTCTATTAAAAATATCGATAGGTATTATTATAACTTGTCTAGGATATATTATTTTATTATTAATCGACTAGGAATGAGGTAAGTATGTGGTATTTTTTTTTTTAAATATAAATATATTTGTATATTATATATAAATATATAATATATATATTATAAGATAATATTTTAAATTTTTGTTCCGATTCAATGAACGCATCTCTCGGGTCTTTTGAGGATAACAATTATGATTACAATTAAATAACGAAGACTATTATAATAACGTGTTAAATCTAACAGATCAAATAAAACATAATAATAATAGTAATAATAGTAATAATAATAATAATAATAATAATGATAATTATAATAATAATAATAATAATAATAATAGGTAATAATAATAGTGGTAAAGTAATATTTACACTGAGAACTTAACATTAATTATGGAATTATTTTCCGAACTTTATTATAGGTATAGGTGTTTTAAAACTAAATAATGTTTACACGAAGCAATTAATAACAGTGTCTTATTGATAGAACGACACCCGCAGGGAGTTAACGAAGATAATGTAATATAATATATTGTAATATTATATAATTTTTTTTTAAAATTTAACATAATATTTAACGTGGCTATTATACTGTCCTTTATGTATGAAGAAAAAGGAAAAAAAAACAATAAAAATACTAGAATATAATATATAGGTAGTCATATAACTTATATATCATACATTATATTATAATATGCCATTAGATATAATATTTTATGTTATGCATCTGTATTATGCATTATTGCCAGTAATATTAAAATGCGACAGAAACATTGGTGTATTTTTATTTCATATTGTTGTTACTGATAAAACATTGTTTTATTCTTTTCAAAAATGTGTCTTGATATATTTTAATAATATAGTATTATATTAAATGACAACATGCCTATCGCGCGGCGCAATGTCATTATTGTTTTTGTATTATTATTATTATTATTATTCAATTATAATGAATTCTAACAGCGTGTAAAAAAAAAAAAGAAACAATAATATTGGTATTATGACGAAAGGATTTAAAACAGCTTTTTCTCCAGGGGAAAAACAATAAAAAAAAACGAACGCCGCCTTCCTGACTGACTGCAGGCCACATAGTGGCCAGTTTTCGGTAATAAGTACACGCCGCGCGCGTCTGAGTATAATGATAATTATTATTAATGTGTTATTATGGAGGGGTGAGGAGGGTGTATTGTAATAATATTATGATCATAGGCGTGTTTATAGGGGTGGCCGAGTAACTTCTCCGGTCAGTTCTACCTCCTTGGGAAGTTAAAATTCCGCCCAGAGAAAAGTGAATCCAAATATTTTTAATTCACTGAAAATATTATAGTTATGAATAATACAACTGTTCTGTGATTCAAATATTCATATTATTAGTTTACTCGCGGGAACTCGGGTAATGATCTAATTTTAAATCTATAAGAGATAACTAGTGCTCAGGTAATCGACACTAGAGTCAAAATTTAAAAAAATAAAATAAAATCTGTGCAATGCGTTTGGAAAGATACACGAGAGTTCTTCATTCATCGGTGGAGATATGTGAAAAATTTTGCAAACCGGCACCTCGCCTGTAAACACGTCTGTGATAATGATATTTTTACACTATAATAATACTCGTACTACAAAATACAGTCGTTTCACATAATATGGATTCGTGAGACGTGTGCGCGTGCCTGTAGGTTTCTAGACCGCAGTAGGCGCAAATAGGAAATAATAATATAATCATCGAATTTTTGCATTTGAAATCATGAAGTCGTCAAATGTCGGGGGAAGGGGCGCTTGTTTTCAGTCCCATCCTCTTCGCGTCTATGGTCCAGTCGAGTCTTTGACGCGCGACAAAACGTCTTCGGGACGCACGCACGCACGTACGTCGTCGTATACACGTTATTATTACGGTTATATAATAGGGTAAGGAGAGTATGCGCGGGAAAATATCGTTTTTATTTCTTTTCGAAAATTCGCGCCTAAACATAATATTATTATTTTGGATCTAGCGTTCCACCACCCGGGTCTCTAGGGTTTTCAGCGAGAGGGAAGAGAGTAATAATTTCTGTGCAAGACAAGTGGCCGAGAGCAATACGAGTTGGGATGCAGAGTGCAGAACCACGAAATCACACATTCACAGACATTTATGTTTATAATATTGTCTATGTAATATGTTTCATACCTACTCGTAGCACTCTTTTTTGCTCGACGTCGGCTGACGTAATAATAAGCTCAACAGGTCTCGGGTTAAGAAGGGTGTGTAAGAAGGAAATTGGAGAAAAATCGTTGCAGTGTACACAAACATCCATATGCATAATAATATTTATACATCGATGCATTGGCGCAATCAGAGGACGTACATCGGAGATGAGGGAGGGGGGTTAACACGACAACTCCTGAGGGGTGTATGAACGAATTTAAGGGTGTTTAATAACCCCCGAGACCCCCTAATCGCGCCCATGAATTTTTGTTATGTGTATACACGATATTTTGTTGCATTATGGTTATTTAATATTATAATATAGTAATAATATCGTCGCGAAGACGTTTAGACTTGTGCTGCACACACACACACGAGACGGAGGACGATGACGGGGTAAGTAGATTAGCGGGCGGCGGCGGTGGCGGTGTCGGTCGATCGGTCGGCGGCGGTGGCGGGATGATCGTTTTATTTTTTTAGTTCTTGGCGTCGTCGTCCGGATCCTTCAGCGTGTGCCACTGCGCGATCGGACGCCTCGGCGACGCCAACATGTCGGACCAGTGTCGCAGCTCGGTGCCGGTTGCGTTGTAGCCCAACACCACTTTGCCGATGGGCTCGGACGTGCCGATACGATCGTAGTCCACGACCGTCACTACCAGGTTGACTTTCTGCAAAAAATTCCAATGATACACGGTCGGTCAGTAGGAGGTATACCAAGGTGTGTATACGTCATCACGACACGATATGTTAGGTCAGAGGTTGTCAAAGTGTGGGGCGCTACCCTCCAGGGGGCCACAAAAAGCTTTATAAGGAGGGCGCAAGAAAATTTCAAAAAAATTAACATTGTATTGGTAGTATAGAAAAAGATTTGTGAAATTCGCATAGTAATTATCGCGTCCTGTAGAAGCGTCTCTCCTCGTTTCACGAAACTTTGTGATGAAAAAAAAAAAACAAGTTCACCTATCACATTAAAAGTGACAGATTGATTAAAAAAAACCTTTTTTAATAAATATATTTTATTTTAAAATAATAAATTGATAATGTGAGTATAAATATTAGCCTATATTTGTTGTTTGTTTTTAACTTTTTGGTACTCCGAACATGACTGTTACAATTATTTTTATGAGGGGGGCACGTCTGGGGTCGTTCAAAGTGAGGGGAGCTTGGCTTGAAAAGTTGAGAACCTCTGTGTTAGATTAATTCAGTGGCGTCGCCCAAGACTGAAAACTGAAATATTGCCTTCCCGCACGCATAGCCGGATTAAGGGAGGGGGGTCTAGCCGGGGCCCATTTAAGTATCAAAGTGACAAGGGCCCATACAGTTTAAGACCTTATCACATTTTTCCGTGATTTTAAGTTATACTTAAAATACTAAGGGCGATGGCTTCAAGTAAAGCAAGAAAAAAAATGTGTATTTTAATAAAATTGTTTTTGTTTTATAATAATATATTACTTTTTTTTTTTTAGGCATTTTAATAAATTTAAAACTTATCACTAAACTTTGTATTATTATTTGTATTAATTTGGCAGTCTTCACTTTTATTACGCTACAAATTAATACTTTTATAGAGGTATAAAATATAAACATATAGATAATAATTTTTAAGTTAAATTTGTAAATTAGTTAGAAAAATTAATTTTTTTACGCAAAGCGTAAGGATTTTCAAAGAATTTTTTTATTAAAAGGGCTCATATGAAATTTCCGCCCCGGGGCCCGATGAGCACTTAATCCGGCCTTGTGCGGGAGCCACACATACTATTTTTTGTCACACCTCATGTTATATTTATAATACTCCTTGGACATCTTTTTTTTTTCCACGCTAGCGGGCTGTAAAATTATTTTCGGCCCTTGGACGGGAAAGTACTTTTCCGCCCGCTCTACGACGGATAATAGTCACTTTCGACCGTTTATCTACCCGTAATATTGTAATTTTTGTTGTTGTTACAGTCTTAAACTAATTTTAATTAGAATTGTAAGTGTTGGATTAAACCATACGAAATAATAATAATCTACCCGTATCAAAAATTAAACTTTCAATGCAGGTGTGACAAAAACTATATTTATTCGTGGGACAGTAAATTAACAATTGTTTTAACCCATCTAGATTATTTGCTTATATACCCACCCCGATATCGAAATCTACTTTCAACCTATATTTTGTAATCATTGACTTTGCCTCATAAGTCGATTTTACAGTAATTTTTGGGATAAATATAGAATTTTTTAATTACTATGTGTTTTGTAAGGTTTTATCAAATAAAATATTGAATTCTTGAAATTTTAACATAAGCTCACTCGCATATACCTCTAAAAAACCTCAAAAAAATTGGTAAATTGTAAGTCAACTTTATTAAAAAAAAAAACTGACAAATTTATTATCTCTATAATATTGTAATAGATCTTAGGATTGGAACTAATCAAGCTCTATCGCTTAGGTTAGGTTGATGTTACCGACATTTTATCAAGCAAAACGATTACATTATTATTATACAATCATTATTTCAAAGTTCATGTGTAACACAGTAGATCGCATACAACTACTACTACACCAGTATAATGTGACAAGTAAAATCCACACAGAAACGTTGTCTCCGGAGAATTGATTTACTGTAATATAATATGCGTAGGTATGCTGTAAATTTAACTATACAGTAGTAATAATATGATTTCGTATTATGAAACGCACGACGAATAATCTATTACCGGGTTATTATTATTTTAGAGTACATAACATATTTTAATTATTAACAGTTCAACGGAATTCGCTTTTAACTAAACAAATTTCTCATTTCTCCGAATAGCTTTTAAGTTGTTTTATTGAAACGCATCTGCATAATAATACGTAGAATGTAGTGTTGAAAACAAAAGTGAAAACACGCTATTTTAATAAAGAACCATCGTTATACATACGTTTTACATAATATATCACATCACGCAGTAACGTGTTGGAAATTATTGTCAAACATAATATACTAGATCAGGGGTCAGTAACATGCGGTTCTTCAGCATTCTATCTGTGGCTCTTTTGGATATATACCAACATCCGAGATATTCCTTTATGTTTACAATTTTAAAATATTACAAAATTATTACTTTTTTAGTTTCTAAACATTCTACCTTGCCCAATAATGACATTATTTTCGTGTTATAATGTCAAAATATAGAAAATATTCAAGACTAAAATATAATAAAATAACTATTATTGTAAAAACACTAGCTTCTTCACTTCATTCAGAATCCAGAAAAAAAATGTTCACATAAATGAAGCTCATTAAGTATCAGAGTTTTGTAATTTTTCAAATAAAAGTCACCAACCTCTGTACTGGAGGGTATAGGTAACAATAATGGTATTTATAAAACTAGACGTTTTCATTAGGACAGTTCAGAATGTATAATAACTATTATTATAGTGACGAAATATTTATCAGGCGAGGACAGTCGAGATCAAGGCCGTAGCCGGGGGAGGGGTTTCAGGGTTCAAACCTCCCCTGAAATTTATTTTCAAATCAAAATAAATAAAATATATATAACAATTATAATAATTAATAATATTGTTTTATGTAAAATTGCATAAACTTCATGATAATGTAATTATTATTATGGCGAACAGATTTTGTTCAGATTTTTTTGTCCCAATTTATTTAGTCAAAATACTTCTTTATAATCTAAACCCCTCCCGAAATGTCATGCTGGCTACGGCCTTGGTCGAGATTATTTCGCGATGAATGTATCGAAAGACGAAATCGTGCCGTAAAAGTTTCTCTCTCGAATCTATCTCGAAATGTTTCATTTGAGTTCGGAATAAATCCTATTTAATTTTATTTAATGTTTTCGAGTTTTCGAACCGTTCCAAGCAGTTTTAATGTGAATTTCATTGAAAATGTTTTTTTTTTCTCGGACATTATCATACATTAAATTCTAACGGAGTAAGTTGTAATGTTTATTCGCATATATACCTACAGCGTCGTTATCGATCGATATGGATGGCGATTTGCCAGGAAATATGAAAACAATATTGCGATTAGATAATATTATTGCTTAGATTTTAAGCGAACCCGAACAATAATAATTAATGAACTAAAGCCCAAAGATCTGAAACTCGAGATTCCGGGTCACGTTCGGAGAGGTAAAACCACCCTAATAGTGAATCTATATTATGATGTAGGTGCGCACTCAGGATTTTTTTTTTTTGGGGGGGGGGCTTACATTTTTTCTTACTTTTCCTCACAC
>JAIPRM010000435.1:0-56965 GCA_025469315.1 Stegophylla sp. TES_Ste_2020
TAAACAATAGATAAAATAAAATATAAAGTATAAACAAAGAAAAAATAAAGAAATAAAGGAAAAATAAAAACAAAAATTAAATTAAATTGAGATTGAGATTGAAAGATTATTAGGATATATAACATATTATGATAAATTGAATACAATATAATATAATATAAAAATATAATTTATATTATATTATATTGTATTATTATTATTATAACCCAGGTAAGAACGTCGTCCCTACGGTGAAAAATAATACATTATACACAGTTGAAAGGGTAGTTAATTGAATGGGCGGACAATATCAGCTGTACGACATTACGAAAGCGATTTATCGGATTTTTTTAATAACATCAAATATAAAAAGTGGGTATACAGGTACACGTGGCATTTTTTCGTAGCATAATTATTTTGCCACGCGTTTTAATGTTCAATAAAATATCCAGATGAACATTAAAAATATCATAAAAGGGGCGTACATTTTATTATTATCCAGACTATTCCTTGTAATAAGCCGAATTGAAAAGAATACGAAATCCGTATGATTCGTATATTATATACACCCCACACATATTCCAAAGATATATCAGTATTTAAATACTATAGTGTATTTAAATGCTTTTTAATCACATTTATTTAAAATATATTTTAAATACGTTTTAAGTATTGAATATTTGAAAGTATTCAAATACGTCTAACGCATTTTAGTTTTAATAAATAAATTATTATTTATACGAATTATAGGATGAAATAAAATATTAAACCATAAATTTCAATTATTTTGTAACTATTTCTATAATTTATTTAATATGTTTAAAAACGAATATTGTTCTTGACATTAATATCTCTGATATTCTGTCACTTATTTCAATATTTTGATTAAAGTTCTCGTTATTCAAAATTTTATTACTTCAGATTCTGAAAAAGAGTGACGAATTTATTGTTTTTACAATGATTTTTATTTTATGTGTACTGTATACACGTTTTATTCTAGAAAATTTGTCCAAATGTTTCAACTAACAACTGTCTTATTATAATTTTGCTCATTAAGGTACTTTTAGGTGATCATTTTTCAAAATTCTCAATAAATTTGTGCAAACTTTGGGAAAAACCACCCAAATTTTGACAAAAACGGCTTTTATAGTTTTATTTTATTTTTTTATTTCAAACTTAATGAAAATTTAAATATAGGTACACAATAATGGTTGGAATACATTTTGGTGGAAGAAAATTTAAAAATACATTTTCATTGTTGTCGTGGCCAATAACCAATGGGGTGGTCTTATGACTTATTCATACGTGTGATATTTATTCGTATTACGTCGGTGTAAAAAAAAAAAATCGCACCAGCGTTCGAAAATTGTCGTTTTCACGTCGACGTTACCGAATCAACGCCAGACAACGACAGCGGTCGTTCGATCTATTGTCTTAGTGATTTTCTACGAAATCCCAACGCGATTTTTCCATATATATATATATATATATATTTTTTTTTTTTTAAAAAACATAACAGTTTTCAGCCCATACTGCTACGGCGGCGGCCGCGGTATAATTTAATACCGCTGAGCGGCGCAGAAACTTAACACCAGACGCGGTCACATATTGTTATCACGTTCGTATAATATTATTATTCGGAAATTTTCACACCTCTTGACCGCAGTAAAATGAGCATAATTTTTTTTTTTCTTTTTATGCCTACGATGACGGGTTTTTATTAAAAATTATTCGCTTGATTTTGTGCCCACGTCGAATGGAGATAGAGAAAAAAAAACGAATTAATTTTTAGTAGAAATAAATGAAACATAAAACCGTTCGGTCTGGCGTTTATTAAGTCGTGAAGTGAAAAAAAAAAAAAACAAACACATTATTTTCTTCGCGCTTGACGGCATACTTCTAATTTTACCCCTATATAGAGGTGCAGTAACGTGCAGTATACGCCAGTTTCTTTTGTGTTAATAATTTCCATCGTTTTTTTTTTTTTTTTTATTTATTATTAATATATTATGTCCGTTTTACCCATGGATTGTGTTGTATGATAATAATTACACTAACCTTATTTCGTTAATACCCAAGTCATATCGCAGTAGTTTGTATTGATCGTAAAACGAGCTTTCTTCAAAATTATAAATTTTAAACATACTCCCGGCGTTCATTTTATTGGAAGATAGTTAAAATTTGATTTTTTTTTCCCACTTCTAACGTTGCTCTGTGCGTTATAAAATATTATAACGTTCTTCGCTTCGCTCGCTTTCAGTGCGCATTTAAATTACTTTTACTCGAACGCCGGTAATTATTTCCCGCAGTCGTCATCCGAATTACACGGTTTTCATCGAAAACGATAAACTAATATTAAATACGACGCGTTGCTATTGAATTCGAATTAATAATAATATTATACAGACGGTTCGGTGAATAGGTTAGATCGTCGTTATTACCACACGCGATTGAAGAATTACCTGTTGCACCGGTTAATATACGATTAAATTGCATACGCCGAAGCTCGGCGGATTGGTCTAAATGTAAACGGTTTCCCGAATGATGCAACCGCGTCTCTCCCAAAAATTAAGTATTATGAAATCGGTTTATCGTAGAGAGAAGAATAATGTTTTGATGCATTTTCATATGTATAAATCCTGAGTGGAGCGAATAAGCTAGTTTTTGTAATAATGTTTATTTTTATTTTATTCTGTTTTTTTTTTTTTGTAAACACTTTTTCGTTTCGACCAAAATTTTTTTGAAGCAGAAATTACCCCTTGATGGTACCTTCGAAAGATAATTTTTTTTTAAATTCCCAATGGTTTTTCAAAATTTTGGGAAGAACTACAAGAAATTTAAAAATAACGCATTTGAAATTTTTTTCTTAATGCAAACTTCATGAAAATTTTTACAATATCAAACGATAGCTCTACCAAATATTTATAAAAATATACAATAAACATATTTTCAAAAACAATACAGGAGTCCCCTTTTAAAATTTAACGATACAGTTATATATTTAATTCAAATGCGCATAGTCAGTCAGTATGACATATATACATTGTATATTTTATTGAATTGAGACTAAGTAGTGAGTATCCTCGTTAAATATACGAGTATGTTGTATTATATTATATATTTATAAGTTTTATAATATTTATAAATTATATATTTTTAATACAATTGAACGTAGAATATATATAATATACCTAAGTTTTGTAATAAAAATAAAAAATAAAATAACGTACTTTTATAATAAATGCAAGTCAATCCTACGTTTATTTGTACTGAATATATTTAAAATATCTTCAGTTTTTATTTTTGACAATAAGTCTCGTTCAATGTAAAGAATAAAGAGATTTGAAAACCGATCAATTGTGATTGTAATTCTTGTATTTATATTGGGAATCATATTATTATTTATAATTGGCAAAATGTCATTTAGTTTTCTGAGTACACATTTATGATACGATTATTATTCTTTTAAGTTTATTGAAAAGCATTGACTAAAATAAAAGAGGATCAAATAAAACTAGAGGGAGTGAACCACTTATTAGGGGGACTATAGTCCCCCTAGTCCCCCCTCGCCCTACGCCCATGGATCGCAGGCCGGTGAGAAAACCGCAAGTATATTTGAGAATATTAATATTTATACACAGTGACAGCAAATTAAAGTGAAATATTATACCTACCTTTACAATGTTTGAATAAAAAAATAAAAAACCTACTTAAGTAACGCTACCTTGAGTGCGATTATAATATTATTACGCTTTTAATGTTTGCTGATTATCTACCACGAACAAATTATATTATAATCATATGTCATCTAATAATCTGATCTAATTTAAAACAGAAACATCACAGGCGTATTACAGACAACGTTTAAAAATAAAATTAAACAACATCTAAATTTACTGTGAACACAAGTCGCGTTAGAATATGATATCAAACACACTCAAATAAAAATTAAAAACAGACTTTTGAAAAGATAATACCACATACTTCGGTAGTGTTGAGTTCAGATAGCAAACATTAGATTATCTAAATAAATATTAGATTACTAGCTAAATAAACATCTAGATTGATACGAAGATAGAATATTATATTTTTGTATAGATAAATATTTGAATAAAAGATTTTTACCACAGTTGATTTATTTTTTATTTTTATTAATGCTTCACGTTCTATTGGGTAATTGGCTGGCTAATGTAATTAAGGGAGTTTTATTTTGTGTGTCCAAAAATGTATTAGAGGTAGGTACTTATAAAATACATCCACTATTATTATTATTATAATGTATTGAGTGTATAGTACTAATTTTATCGTTTGACGAAGATATCTACCCAAAATCACGGTTGAACACCAGAGTAGACGCTTTAGTCTTTACACATATTATCATTTGGTTTAATAACAATTAATGAAACAAAGGTCTTATATTATATTGTATTCGAACAGTAAATTAAAATGTAATATAATATAATTATGGTAATGAATGTGATGTAAAATTACTAAAAGAACACAACGTGGTTTATTTAGATATTTAATATATTATATAGATTTCCATGATTTACCTCTCAGTAGGTTCCAATTAGATACTATAGAATTTATTAATTTATCGAAATGAGATGACGGTACTTAATTTTTCTCTTGATAATTTGTTTAGATACATTTTCCTAGGTACCAGCCAACACTGTACTTCGGTAATCGGAATATCACGTTGATAGGAAAAGATAATTCTGAATGTTATTTTCAAAATGCTTTAACTGCAAGAGGACTTTGGGATTAAACTTTATCATCATTTTTATAATACTGATTACTTCTTAATGTTTTCAGTAAAGAAAAACACCATTTATATATCCCTTAATCTATTTACTCTTATCCTATATTCAATTTTTGTCTTTTCTTTATCAACTATATGTATGAAAGACATGCTAGAATTATTGTTTGCAACGGTTAAATGAACCAAAAATAACAATACGTTTGCTTTACCGTTTCGTTTTTGTTGAAACTGTAACTGTTTATCTACACTCGAAACGTTAATTATTCGAAGTAGTAGAAGCTTATGAAAAGAGAATGTTATTTACTTTACGGCTTATACATATATCGAATCACCCGTAAGGCGTTTGTATCTAATATTTTATTTTATTTTTAAAATTAACATTCCCATAAATTTAATGAAGAAAATACTTTCTCAAAACTCACACATGCATACGTCTAATGCGTGTACACCTACTAATCATTTATCATAATTCATTCCATAGATTTTTATTTGATAAAAAGTTTGCTTTACGATTTATTTCTCAGTGGGCTGGTAGATGTACTTTATTTGTTCTGTTCCCACCGTGTGTTGAGTTTAATTGTTAATCTATGACAACGTAATCTAAAAAAATATTTACTGGTGTACCTAATCAGGGCCTGTGGAATTGTATGCACTAGAAACTTTGAAAATGCGAATGCATTTATGCACTAATTACCAAAAAAAAAAAATTTACACTCAGATACACAAAATAATGTGTAAAGTGAAATTTTTGTGTGTGTCGAATTAAAACAGCGTACAAAATAATTAATGTATAAACACATTTCAATTAAATTTCGTTTTTTAATGAATTTAAACGATAAATAATTTCTTCTTTAAAACTATATTATTTAGATGCTTACCTTCAGTTAATTTAATATAACTATAATAATTATAAGTTTTGTATTGAATATGTTTGACAATTTAATTATAGCCAATAATCCATGTTCATTGCATTATTCGTGAGAACGATCAATTTTGCCGTGTTTTAATATTTAAAGCTCTTATAATTGAAACACTAACAATTATTGTTTTGTATAATTAACTCAGCTGAAACTCAGCCTCGAATTGGTTTATTGCAAAAAACGATTTATCATTTTTTTAAAACTGTGGTATTCTTCTTTTTTATTTATTTTTTTTTTTTTTAGATTCTGAGTGAGTAGAGTGAAGAAGCTGATGTTTTTACAATGATGTTTATTTTTTCTGTAAAACCATTATAGTATAGAAATACTTAACTTTAAGTGTTGACCGACAACTTTTTGAATCAAAAATCTGTCTCAAGATAGTACTTTTAAGTTGTCATTCTTTGAAGTTCTCAGTATTTTTTCTCAAAATTTGGGAACAAAAATCTATACAAAATTTTCATAAAAACACTTTTAAAATAACTTTTGTTTTAATCCAAACTATATAAAAATTTAGATATGGGTATTGGATAGACTAGAATATGAAAAATATTTTAGTTAAAATTAAATTTTAATATGTGCTTTTTTTTCTGTAATCTTTTATCGACTTTTTTTTTCTTCAAAAATGTTTTTTTTTTTTCATTTCTCATAGAATCTATTAACATAGGAAAATATAAAACTGGTTGAGTATTTTTTTATTTTTTTTTTTAGTATTAATTGTAATAAACTTTATAATTGTTTACGTACTATCGTCTTGAGTGATGCTTCGGCAAGAATCGCCCTGTTGAAGAAATTATTTTTCGTTTCTTTAAAATATAACGCTCCCACAAAGTGTCACATCAGAGAAACGAAGAATACCCGTGGTGCGATGTATAGGCGGGGATTTTTTGTTTTTTTTTATGACACCTAGTAATCGTTTTTCGTAACTCTCAGTGATTTGAATTTTTTTTTTTTTTTTGCACTCTCTCGATTATTTCAAGTCACTTTTTTCGTAAGTTCTTCCTTACAGACAGCCTAACTGTACTCACTTCTTAAAACTCGAAACAGAAAACACTTAAAATCCCCCTCTCCCTTCCATCCATCACCCACCTACACGAGAGCCACTGACACACTTAATGCGTTTTGTTAAACAGTCGTGAAAACGCAACGTTATACATTCCGAAACTTTTCGTACTACCGTTGCAACGTACGTTGTGCCGAGCACGACCGCGAAGTGAGCCATAACCGAGTGGAAGGGGGGATGGGGCAGCAAAACAGAGAGGTTATGCAAAGTATTGTAGTCGGCGCAAAGTTTCTACCGCGTTAAAAGAGTGTCGGTTACCGGCTATTACCGCGGTATTATCGGATGTATATAAGTGGGGTACACCGAGCGTACGTTATATCGCAGGGGAGGATGGAAACCTTTTAAACACTACGTACAATAAATTACCTTTTCTTTTTTTTCTTTTTCGAGCGCGCCATGAAAAATATTATGTATTACATATTATAATATAAAATATTGTAAAAAAAAACAATGATTATAATATTGTATTGTATAATTAATATATTAATATAAAAAATGTTAATTTAAGTACATTATATTATAATAATAACACTTTGTTGATTATTTATTATCTTTCTTGATGTGATTTTTGTTGTTGAATATTTGATATATAAATATCTTACTCTCAATAAACGTAGATGACATACTGAACGCAATATTATATAATATTATTATTTTATCTACAGGTAAAATTGATTAATCGTTACTGACCGATAAAACCCATACGCTCAAAATATTTTTACCTAATATGTATAATATATATTAGTAAAAAATATTTTAATTTTTCCCGAGCCATTTTGGGCACACATGCTGTGGATTTGCCATCCCTGTTGTAGTGCAAAGCGAGAATACTGTTATAATAATATTTATAATTATAAAAATAATGTGTCGCATCTATGTCATAAAACTACCAATACACTCAAAACGAGTAGTTTTGAGAAAAAGTGATTTGAAGTTTAAAACAAATTATGTTTCATACAGTTCTTTACCGATGCTTTTGAATGTAAAACTTAAATATATACAATGTGCTTTAAAATATGGTATCTTTAAAAATGTTATTTAATACTATCTCGAACCCACAATTTTAGGCTTATTGGCTTTTATCATTTTTAAAAGTGAACTCAAGACTATCATATTTTGAGAAGTAGCTGTTTTTCATATTATACTAAATGATTTCAATACAGACATAATATTTCATTTTATGGCTGGAACTATATAAAATAATTATTATGAAACGTGATACTGCCAGCATTCTTGTATGTCACCTATTGTTTTGTATTCAACATATCGCACAAAAATCGGTTTTAAAACAGCACAAAAACGCCAAAGACTGAAATAAAGCAGACCTGAGTTTTGATTTCAACGACTAATTGGATAATGTAAAAAACGGATACTACCATAAGGATGATTAAGATTACAAACGAAGTGAATCTAAGTAAAGTAAAGTAAAGTAAAGGCAAGAAAGCCGAACACACTTCACATCACGGATATTCTTCGCTCTTTGGGTCAGATACTCTTGTTGGGTGTGTTAGAAATGACGACTATTATATTGTTCTTGATATTATTAACTTATTTCGTTCAGAATCGTCTTATTGTAGAAATTATTTATTGTTTCTTTAAAATTCTTCACACCCACCAAGAATATCTGACTCGAGGAGCGTAGAAAACCCATAGTGCGAGGTACGTCCGGCCTACTTGTCTTTACTTTACTTTAATTTTTAAGTAAATATTGCTCTGTTCTAATGGAAATCAGCTTAAAATCGCAGACGAATTCAATACCGACACGTCGACACAAAATTAAAAACGATTATATTGAACGCCCAGCTTTCTGGCGTTGTTTGGCAAATTTTTTATCATTCCGTAACTAAAAATCGTTTAGTTTTGAGTTGTGACGTGGTCTTGTTCTAGGGGTGCAATATCGTACGGGGTGCGCCGGACCGCGTAAAAAACCGTTTTGACGATCGACCGCTGGCGGTGGTTTGCAGATAGAGGAATAAAACGCATTCGCTCTCGCAGCGCGTATATTTATGCGTGCGCGTGTGACCGACACGTCTCTCCTAAACGACCCACCAAAACACACACACCGAATCGATTGTCGAGCGCACAGGTGCCGAAAACGGTCCGAACGCCGCGTGTCGACGGTGACGATTATGATGATGACGGGTTTAATATCCGATAGGGGACGCTGCGAAACCGCGGTTAGTTTATCGATAATATATGCAGGTATAGTACGCGGTGAATAACGGGCGAGCTGTTATTTAAGTCTCTCTCCCTCTCTCACTATCTCTCCTCTCTCTCTCTCTCTCCCTCTTTCTCTCTTTCTCTTCCTCTTCTTCTCTTTCTCTTCATTTCTCTTTGTTTATCTATCCATCCATGTCTCTGCACCAAGGAGTTCGCAGAAAAAATAATCAAGGGTAGAGGGGGTGGTTTTGAGTAAAATCAGTTATTGAAAATTATAACATTTTTTTCACAATCAAGATATTATAATGTGCGATTTTACCATGAAAATTATTTTCACTTATAAAATACTTTTAAATTCCGAGTGGAGGGAAGAGCTGGTGTTTAACAATGATTGTTTTTCATTTTAGATTCTGAACAAAGTGAAGGAGCTAGTGTTTTTACTATGATGTTTATTTTTATTTACTTTTCTTTGTACACTTTTTCGTATAGATCTACTTGTCCAAAAGTCTCAATCAGAATCTTTTTGAAATCGGATTTGCCTGTAGTTGATAACAATAGGGAGGTAATTTTTTGAATTTCTCTTATTTTTAAATTTTTTCTTAAACTACCCAAAAATTTGACAAAAAAGACTTGGAAACCATGAATTTTTTTGATCCAAACTTTATGAAAATTTCAATTTATTATTTATTTATTCTATATTCATCGCCAGCTTTTTGAGTGGCCGCTTATAGTGATTTTCGGTTACATAGTGATCAAAATATTTTGTCAGCTATTACCGCGGCGACCACACGAGCTGCCACCGAGTACGACGCTTTTTTGTTTTCGTAACGGCTCTTCCGTACTCAGCGTCGGCTTATTTTGAGTATTTTTTTTATTTTTTTTTTTACCGTCATACGACCAAACTCACTTAACCCGCTCTCGTCGTAAATCTGTATAATATGTAACATTATCATATTCGTTTGACGGGCGCTACGTTTTTTTTTCTACGTGGGAGTATCGATTATTATTATTATTATTATTATTTCCCTGCCTGAAAGTCGACGACTTATTATATTATATTATTATGTATATAGTCCGACGGACAACGTTGTTCTAACAAGGTCGTAAAAAGTGCGTGTAGGCACGTGAGACGCTGCGATGATGACGCGTGCAGGTAATTAGTCCGCGAGGCGAAACGCATTTGTACAACGTCGCGTTTTATCGTAGCTATAATACTATGTAAGTATAAGAGAGTATTATTAAATGCAGATAATACGAGTATTATTCCACTAGTGTGACGTGATACGTAAGCGGTGTACTAGAGCCTGGGGGGGGGGGTAGTTTCTGAGTCAAAAATATAAGGGTGTGAAACGGAAGCATCGTTTAAGGGGTGGCGAATTCACCCGATCACGTTTGAACGTTTATTAAAAATAAATTATTTAATTAATTCTTAAAATACTAACCGAATAAGAATAATGTAAGAATATAACACCCCCCCCCTTTTTTTTTTAAACATTAGAATATTAGTAGAATTAGTAGCTTGTGAAATCTCCGTCTAGGTAACGTGGAAAATAGCTAAATTACTCTATACAAGAAATCGAAATTGTGGCGTATAATAAGAGTATCGATACTCATCAGTACATTAATAAAACTGTGCAGTGATATATTTTCAAAATAATCTCACGGGTTTTTTTTTTTTTACATCAGATCCTTCGCTCCACTCCTCGGAATGTAAAATTTTGAAAAATCAGAAAATACCATCAAATCAAATACTTCATAGTAAATTCAATAAATTTAAACTTTTTTTCCATATACATAATACATATCCGTCATGTACAGTCGTCGTTCAATTCTCCAGACCCGAGTGGCGCCAGTATAATATACGCATGATAAAAAGCACATTGTGACGTAGAAAATTAGGTGCCTAATATTCCCGACGTATTCGTCTACGTGACGTACGTCGCGCATCCGCCACAGGATGTGATACTAACGTGTATAATAACAATGTAATTATTATTATTACTATGCTATCCTGTCGCCCACAACGAGAAAGCTCGAACCTTCAGTTACGACACTGAAACAACACTTGTTGCACGGATAAACGCGCGAAAATCCATTGTGAGCCGGATATCCTTTCCGACGAGTAAAGAATACCCGTGGTGCGCAATATGTCAAGCTTTTTAGAATTAAATATATAATTAAATTGTTGATTACTTAAAAACAAAAAAAAAAAAAGCTTCTCAAATTTCTTTAAGTATATTATGATATTTCTGATCTAAAAAGCAGGACGAAACTTTTGGACGATGAAAATATATTTGAAAATAAAAAAATGAACTTTATAATATTTAAGTGAAGTTGTCCTGTTAAACTGAAGATTCGATCAGAATCGTTTAATTGAAACATTTTTATTTACTTAAAATATAACACACCCACTATGTCCCACCCTAGAAGTGTAGAATACCCATGGTGGGTATTATGGTACTTTGTATTTTAGACTATTTTCAACACTGATCATAATACGCATGCGCCGAACACGAGCGTCATATACAAACACACACACACACACGTACAAATAAATATAAAAATACACGTAAACATATCGAAAAACGTGTATACATGTGTATTCTCGTGTGAGTGTACAGGAAATTCACCAAACCACGTCGACGTATACATTGTATGTATGTATATATACAGGTAATAATATGTATAATAACGTCGCGGTACATTATATTACCAATATATGACGTGGATATTATTAAACGACCGATTTTATGGCGTTTTCGTGTCTTTCTACGTACTGAAGTACACGAGGTGTGTATTCAATATTCATATATAATATATAAGATATACGTGTGCGTTTGTGTGTGTGTGTGTGTGTGCAAAATCTGTAATCTAACTTCGGCGACGGACTTCCGGCGTGAAAACGGTTTCCCGTGTTTTATTAATACAATGGCGTTCGGTGCAGACGACGTTTATAAAATTAATATTATGATAATAGTATTGTTTTATCACCGTTAGTGTTTGACAAAGACAACTCTAAAAATTGTGTATGCGGTTGTACGTTTTGATCGAGTTCTGCGGACCAGGGGAGCGCGTGCCACGTTGGTAAACCGCGGTAGTAAGCGTATACCCCCCCCGGCCTGTCCATGGGCCTGTGGTATGACAAAAAATATATATTTATATTGTACTCAGTCAGTTGTATCAACTATGAATTGACGACAGAAAAATACTTTCGATGAGAAAAAAATTTTAAGAAATTTTTTCCAATTTTTTTTTCACATTTTCAAAAAATTTCTTATGTTACCATCTATTGTTGTTTAAATGTTCATAACGTTTGGATTAAAAAAAAGATAGCTTTTAAAGCGGTTTCATCAAATGTCGGGTAGTTTTACCCAAATTTTGAGAAAACTATTGAGAATATCGAAAAATGACCTCTCAAAATTACCGTACTTAAGAAATGCGAATTGTGATTTCAAAACTTGTTGGTCGAAACTTTTGGACAAGTATTTCTATACGAAAAAGTGTTTGCGGAAAAACAGTGGCTCCTTCACTTCGCTTAGAATTTAAAATAAAATATGTGTTGCTATTATATGTGTATGATATGCGTATGAATTATATACACGCGTATACGCTGCACTGCACTCGCTGCGGCAACGACAATGCTGTAATAACAGAAACAATAATAATCATTACTGTTTATTATCGCACGCACGTCCAAATTTAAAAATATTTGACCACTTGCAGAACGCATGATAGCGTATAGGTGAAGGTGCGGTGACGTGTTCCACGGTTAATGTCCCGTGTCCGACATGTAATAATCTTTTTATGGGTCTGAATCCGTTTCGATCCACTGCCATCGGTCCAATGTTCACCTGCTTGTACGTGTACGTGTGTGTGTGTGTAAGAGAAAGAGAGAGGGGTATGCCACCCCGCAGGCGGAACCCTTTTCAACCAAAATGAACTTTTCCCTTTTGCTCAGTGCGTTATTCGATAATTCTGTAATTTTCGTTTTTAGACATTTGTAATTTTAAAATGACATATTTCACTACAATAATAAAAGTTGTATTATATATTAAGTTACATTAAATTATTATCAATTTGCACATAAAATAAAACTATGGGAACATTTTTTTTTTTTTATATATATATATATATATATATAATTTGTAGTACGTTTAATAAACTCCATTCGTCTAATCTTTCCTCTCTCATATTTTCGTTCTGACGACTCCGAACTTTGAAATATTATGGGAATTTCGGAAATCAGCTCTTCGCATTTTTTTTTTTTTTTTTTTTATGAGTATGATTCTGTTTGAATTTCATTTATTATATTCGATATAGTCATAATTTTTGGAGACTTCGTAAAAAAATGATTAATCTATGAATGGAAGGATTTACACGCATTTATTGTTCTAGTTAAATCATGACGTATTTATCATGTATAACACATCTATGTAATGTAATTTTAATATATATAAAGCAAATATTTTTAAATGTCTAAAGTTATGATCAATTACAGTATGGCAGAGTAGGGAAAGGTTCATTTTGGGTAAAAAGTGTCCAGTCCGCTCAGCCCTACTGGAATAAAAAATTACATTGCTAGAGCTGTTTTTTTTATATATATATATATATTATAAAATGAGAAAAACTTCTTTTCGAAGTATTCGCGCCAGGTGTTAAATTTTTAACACTTGATTGAAAATCATTTCGCGTTTAGGAAACTGCAGCTGATGTTCGTCTGCGGTAACACTCATAAAAAGGTTCCAAACGCCGTTTTTTTCTTTTTGGAATCGACTCTTCGACTTTAAATTTTTAATATTACCCAAAATGTTTTCTTCTCCGACGGCACGATTTCCAAGAGTTTTCTTAAGTTTAAAAAATGTATACTCATTTTTGGTGGGTAGAGGGTCTGGTGTGTAATGTTGTTTGATAGTCTAAATTACATTTTTAAATTTAAATCGAAAAGTTGGGGGGGGGAGGGTGCATTAAAACATACGGTGTAAAACACGTAATTAAATTGTGTTTAAAACATGCGTGCAAAATAATATTTATTTTCGCTATCCTTTAAAATTTGTAAAATATGACATAGTGTCTTTTTTCGACCAAAGAATTTTGACTCCAGTGACGCCGCCCATGGTTGTACTATTCGCGAGAAATCGGCAGGTGTCCTCCGAGGAGCGCAATAATAAAACGACACGAACCGCATAAAATCTCGCGTTATGAAAACAATAAAAATGTGCGTTTATCGCGTATTATTCGGAAAACGAACGTAAAACACGGGAATAATGACGACGATGCGATGCATCAGCCGTAAATCGAAACGCGCACGCGCGCGTGTGACCAAAATGTAACCCGAATGCAAAATAAAGAATAAAATTTACAGGTACGCGTTTCCCAGTAATGTGCCGGTCGCACACATTGCCGCGTTAGTGTATAAAATTAAATAACTCCGCTGTACAGGGTGTTTACAAAGTGTTTCCTGGATTTTTCAAAGCGGTATTTTCACTGAAATATTTGACGAATGAAACAAAATATGCGAAACACTATTGACTACGTCTTATAGACGACGAAAATTACTTCATAGATGCTCAATAATAATATGACATCCACCGGCGCATAACAGTGCAGTTGCGCTCAGATAAGTTAAAATTTATCCGGATAAAGAAAAAAAAAATATTTAGCGTAAATGTATCTAAGATAGAGATAAAAAAATAGTCAAAGGGATAGTTCTCTAGATAGAGGTAAAATATAGAATGGCATTTACCTGTATAAAGAAAAGACTACCATTTTTTTAAATTAATTTTTGTTTTTGAAATATTAAACAAATGCGCTTATAATAAAATAGTTTTTTAATGCAGTGAAAATCACAATTTTAATAATTCAATAGTTCTCTCGTACGAGTAAGTAACAAAACGTTCGTATTTTAACGTTCTTGTTCATATTGATTTTACACGGATAAAAATCATTCAATTTTGTTTTTGAGAGTAACGTGTGAAAATTAATTATGAGATCAGTTTCGATTGAATTTGAATTTAATCTATATAAAAAAAATAAAATAAATAAATGAATAAATGAGCTTAAATAGCAAAAACCAATTTATTTTTTTAAACTAAGAAAAATTAAAAAAAAAAATAAATGAATGAATCATCTAAAAATTAAAAATTAAATTCTCACGATTGGATTTGTTGTCACACGAGTCATATTTCAGTCATATTTTTTTCAAAAAAGCTACGTGTTAAAAATCAGTTAATAATAATTATAAGTTTTTACGGCTCTACTCATAATACATAATGTATAGCGCACGATTATAATTAACGTAGGAGTTGAAAAATCGAAGATAAAATCGGGTTCATTTGGTCACAAAATATCGTTTTCTAAGGGTTGTCTAGACTCAAATGTCTGGAAAGCACTGCAGTGTAGAATATAATTTTATACGACAGTGCGACACGAGGAATCCGTTCGGAAAACATGTGAAATTTTGCAGTATCGCTCGTGTATTACAACTTTATCGTTTTGGGTTTAAACCACTTGTCGGACACGACGTGTTTAAAAAGCGTCGGTCGTCGTTTTTTCTTAAGGAAAAAAATAATAAATACATTTAAGTTTTTAAATCAATATCATTCGCCGAAGAGGGACGGAGAGAGAAGTAGCTTCGCTTTTTCGAAACGTCCACGAATTTTACGCCTCGAATCACATTATATCGCCTTGGAATACGATTTGAGACACTTTAATGTTATACTTGTGTGTGTATTATATTGTTTTATTATTCAACGCGACGGGGGACTAAATCGTATAGTAATTTCGCACGCTGTGTATTTATATATATATATATTTAGTATATATTATATGTATGTATATATATATAATACGCGTGAAACGGTCCGATACGAATTCACGCAGACGCGACTTAATACGAGGCACAATGAGTTTCGCGTGCATAATAAGTATAATAATAAATGATAATAAAATAAACTCGTCTTAACGCGCGAATAACGTTTCTTATTTTATTATTATTATTATTATTTTTTTATTCTTCTTGTCGTTCTTCTCTTCCCCCGGTTATAGCGTCGCAGGACGACTGGCGCCGCCGCCGTACACCACCTGACGCAGTACAGAGTGGACACGTATATTAGGGGCGAGAGCGATTTCGTTTTCGAATAATTGCCCGTTTCGAATTCATTTCGCGAACGGTAAATTTAATTTACGTTCATAGATAATAAAAATATGGACAGGACGTAAACGTCTTATCAGCGGTCATCGAGTATTATGAAATTGAGGCCATTTGTTTACTACAATGTGATACCAGATTACTGAATGTACCACGAAGATACAAAACAGTTTAATAAAATAAATTTTTTTTCCATTTCAATCCTTTTTATTTTTGTATTAATTGAAAAATAAATAAATCAACAAGAGTTTGTTATAGTTTAATAACAAACGGTATTTTTCTGATTTAAATGAAATAACATCCAAAAGTAAACAAACAGCCTCAATTTCTTTTCAGTTCAGGACCGTAAAATATAGTGTCCTCAATTTTGAATATGTCCCATTCATGTTTATATTATCTACGAATTATTTATTTTCATTATCATTATAACAGTCGCACAATGCAGCACGAAGTGACTGCGATAGTGTTTTAATACTATCTCGTGGAGCATTGGTTTTTTTTGGTTTTTTTGTTCTGTCACACGGTTATACTTAACTACCATGTTACTTACGTTTTGTACGCTCGATTGCAGAGGATTTTTTTTTTTTTTTTTTATTTATCGGTTATAAACGCAATATTTATTATATGCGTACCGTACCTATAAAAGATAATCGACAATAAAATCGTATAGACTATAATATATAATAATACACATATATTAGAATATATTAAATTTTATTAAATTCTGCAAAACATATTTTATTCGTATTTCGTAATAAAAATGTTCTTCAGACATTGTGTCCCGTTTAATTTATCGTGTGCGAGAACCCCTTTTTTCGGGACCCATGGCACGAGTATAGAACATTATAGATAGTAATTGAATTAAATTACAATAATATTGTAATTAGTCACTAGCAACTAGTTATGTTTTTTGTTAATACGTCGTAATTAATTAAAACTTAGTACCTATTTGAATTTGTAATTGCAATTATAATGTTACATTAATTTGTCATCGTATAAAATTAATTAATATTGTGTTCGGTTGACTAACGCAATAACATGTATTATACTCAACGACTGGTGAAGATTAAAATTTATCTAAATTTTTCTTTTTAACTGTTTGCATATTTCACGGTATTCTCATAGCGATAATAATTGACCATTTTCTTTAGTATCGTTTTTTTTACATTGTGTTGTACTTTGAAATTCCTTATGAATTTCGGCTCTCTATTTACCCATTGATATACGAGTCTGTTGTTCTCCGAAGCTTCGTACCCGCAGTATATTTGTAAAAATAATTTATCAGACACGAGTTCTAATTCAACATCATACTATATATTATGTTTATTATCAATTACATTTGAACAATCAAACAGAACTGCCTTTACTCTACTCGTGTTGCTGATGTACTAATTGAATTAGGTCGACTTCAAATTGCATCATTGTAGTTTCTTTAAAGTACTTTATATACTAAAAACAATTATATACCATCTTAATTTCATGTTATGTTTTCTAAATGGTAAATACTAGGTACCTAACTTGTATATCCGTTAAATGTTTATAATCTATGTGATAGATACTTATTTATGGCACTATTATAAATTGTATAAAAATAAATAAATAATGATCATATTATTATTGTAAAAGGTACATAATATAGTGTACACAGGATTTTTCAAAATAAACTACTGAAAAATAATAAAATTATATTGTAATCACTAAAGTGTGTGTGTGTGTGTTAATGAAACAAATCAAATCCAATTCGATGAAATAATTCAAATGGATACTAGTTTAAAGCATAATATTATATCAGAATTTAGCCAGAAATGATCTACAATAGAGAACGGTCGAGGCACTTTTTCGAGTGCCAAAAACTTGATTCAACGTTGAACGAGTAATGGAAATTAAATTTCCAAAAAAAAAATAGGACTACCAAATCTGCACTATAATGCGCGCGTGTGTGGATTCTTATCGTTTTTTCAATCGAGTGACGGGGTAGTATTTGCCGCCTTCGCCGCGCGCGCTTGACAGACTGAGATAACAATAATAATATCGGTCGCCCGATCGCCGCCTCAAACGACGCGTATTCTCTGCGTTCGCCTAGTGTCATTTTTATTGACGACATTGTCACAATCGCACTACCGAGTGTAGGAGGTGGTAATACGCCCTAAACGTGTGTCGCGAACGTGCGCCAGACTGCGGCGACGGATTATACACGCACACGACCTGCAACCCTTTCTGGCGAACAAACCGTCTTAATCCCGTGCACGTGAAAGGAAAAATTTTAAACACATATACACTCTGTACATACAATATTATATATATATACCATATGTACAGACACAGAAACGGTAGTGTCTTCTTGTTCTATTCTTTCCCCCCCCCAAAAAAAAAAAAAAAAACTACAAGGACAACCGGCAGCTATATGTGAGCAGCAGTAGTAGCAACGACTTATCGGGTGAGTGTGTGAGTGTGTGTGTGTGTGTGTGTGTGTGTGTGTGTGTGTGTGTGTATGTGCGGGTCTGCACGTTTTGCCCCACGAAGATATTTCATATATATATATATATGTTGTAATGTGTGTGTGTGTGTAAATGATTTACGCGTGAGCATTTTTCTCCTTCGTGGTCGTATGTAAGACACCACACAAAATCGTTTAGATGTGTACAATATGTATGTGTGTGTGTGTGTGTGTGTGTGTGTGTGTTATATACAAAACGACAATACCGCGTGTGTGTGTGTGTGTGTGGTGTGTAGCTCGTACCTTTCGTGTGTCATGCAGGTACCCGCTTCTCGTGTGTCTCGGGGATTAACATAAAATAATAATGATAATAATATAATAATAAAGGAGAAGAATGAAAAATAAAAAATAAAAGAGAAAAAAAAAACAGGAGATACGAAAAAACCGATCGGATCTGTGTGCGGTTTTCGTGAACACCGCCGCCGCCGCGGAAACAATGACAGTGTGCACACGCTTCGAGTTTTCGAGGCATTGTGTCACGAGCGCGTCTGTGTTTGCAGTACTTACTCGTGAAACGAGTGAATTCGACGTCAACTGAGGCGGCCCGGAGCAATTGTTTTCAAACTCTTTTGAATCCGCGACGCACAATTTTGAATTTTCTCGTAACTGAAATCGATTTCACGAAAATCTCGACTACGACGGCACATTTTGCCGTTTTCCCTAAATTTTTCGACAGGGTTTCTCGTTTTTGGAAAAAAATTATAAGAATTTTGAAAAATTACATTTTTTAAACACCATTTCATCTGGGTAAGATTTCTGATCTAAAAATAAACTGAATAAAACTTTTGCACAAATATTTCTTCTATACGAAAAAAGAGTTTTGATTATAAGAAGAAAAAAATAATAATGAAAATCGTTATAAAATCTTAGAGCACTAGCATTTCCGCCCCACCCAGAGTCTAACATGTGTTTAATGAGAACAATATTAAAAGGAGTAAAAATTTTAAATCTCCGAATGTTGAGTAGAATATTTTGACGTAGAATCTATATATATATATTTAATCCGTTTCTACTACAAATATTGACACATGTATTGATGATATAAATAGAAACAATAACCTCGATTTTTATTAGAGTTTCGAATTGCCAATTTCTGTACTTATGCGAACAGAGTTTTGTGATGACTAAAAATAAAATCTATTTATAATATTTCCCGACGAGTCAATATAGAAACAATAAAATCAAGCGCGAGTAGAGGTTATGAAACCAAAATTAAATTGTAATAAGTATAATCATTTTAACGTAAAATTGTTTCTAAAAATGAAAAAAAACCTATGTTCCTCGCTCAAAAAATTTCTACTGACGAAATCCCACACGCATCGCACATATTATATGCGGATTTTACTTAACGCATTATTATTTTGGGATCTAATTTACTTAACTAATCTCATCGGCGTATCCTTTTCTTTCGGTCTTGTATAAAATGTATAAAAATACGTATGAATTATTTACGAAATGTTTATAATTTTAGATTCTGAACAAAGTGAAGAAGCTAATGTTTTACAACAATGATTTTTATTTTTTTTTTTCTGTAATCACTTTTTCGTATAGATATATTTATTCAAAAGTTTCGATCAGCGACTTCTTAAAACATAATTTGCTTCTGATTGGTTCTTTAGAGAGTTCATTTTTTGAATTTATCAATTCTTCATTTTTTTTTTTTGAAAAATTTTCTTTTTCTTTTTAATTTTTCCTCGTCCGGTTGATTGTCGTTCGGATAATCGAAGCTCTACTGTATTATATTGTTCACATATTGTACGGAAGTATTGAATACATACAGCGAATCGGGTGGAATAGTCGATTATATACTATAAATACGGATACGTTTGTATTTAATTATTTTTCGAATGAAATTCTTCTCCACTCGAATAGTCGACTATCTGTGATCGTTACTTAAACGCCGGATTTAAACCCGGCGATTGGAATACGAACTGTGTTAATTCGGAAACATTCGAGAAATGAAGATCTAATCCGGTGACTGTAATAACAGATTTTATTGGGTATTAAACGAACGTCTCTTCGCGGACAACGCGCGATCAAATCCGTCGTAAATATTCGACAACAAATATACGTTTTTTGCTGACAAAATAAATAATAACTTGTAGTCATCATACTGTTTATTTGTGAAACGTATTTGCGAATAACGGCACTTAAAGTTTATTATTTTTATTCTCCTTTAAAGTATGACTTATCAGTGTAAATATTGAATTTAGACATGCGTATTTATTTTTATATATTATTTATTGAAGATAAAGTATTTAAATTTTGTTTTTTTTTTCGAAATTTGTTACAAAACTGATGCTGTCGAACACTTGTAAAATGTCACGTAATATCCCTGAGACGGATGAAAGTGTTTCGGAGACGATGTGCGGGTCGTTACGTTGTAGAATAGGAGACTTTGGAGCGACAAAACAAGGGTGTAAGATGATAGTGGATGTGTGTGTGTGTGTGTGTGTGTGTGTGTTTGTCTGCACACAAGTTAACGAGGTCAAAGGAAATAACTGAGAATATAAAATATATACGCGGCGAAAGCTAGAGTCGAGAGCAATAAATTTTAACACAATATTCGTTTCGAGTTAACACAGAATTTTAATCTCAAATACGCAGACGCGTTTTAAAAATACATTTATTCACTACCATTGGACTGCGGTCTTCTAAAATTAAAATACATTTTTGAGAATTTCAATGCCAAAGTTCTCTATTTCGATCAATAGTTTAAGAGCAATACACTTTTAAATTTTAGAAATACCTGCATACCCCTCAAAAATCCACCGTCACTACTCCATTACTCTATACTTTGAATGCTTATTTTTATCCATTGATCTAAAAAGAAAATTTAATTACAAAATATTTCAAAAAAAAAATAATCCACTTTTAGAATATTGATTCAAAAGTAGTGATGGCTGTTTAATACACTAGGGGAAAAATTCATAATAACTACATGTATAAGTATAAAAAATCCGGTTATACTTTGCATCATGGGTATTGTTTGTTCCTCGGCTGATATTTGGTTCGTGTGTTGAATTTTAAAGAAAAAAAAAAAATCATTTTTTCAATAAAAAGAGTCTGAATGGAGCTTCACTTTGCATAATACAATTTCACTTGAAAATTTTAAAGTTTATTATTTATTTCCATTGGTTTAGCGGTTAAGTGTAAGTAAAAAAAAATCATGGTTGAATTGTGAATCTAACTGGCGGAACCCTTGTTATTGTCGTAAAGAACCCCTAGGTTCAGTGGAACACACTTTAGGAACCGCTGACTTAGAGACAACTTTTAATTAAAAAAAAAATTCCTGATCGAAATTTTTGAACAATTGTTTCCATACGAAAAAGTATTTACAGAAGAACATAAAAAGAATAAACATCATTGCGCCTCCACACGAGCTTGCCAGTGGGGCCCATTATTCTTTTACAAAGAATTTAAATAAATAATAATAATTGTAAAAACACTAGCTTCTTCGCTCCACTCAGAACCTGAAAGAGTAAAAAAAAAAAACAATGTATTGTAAATGTAATGTAATGTAAATGTATCATACAAATATACTATGTTAAATTCATGAAAAAGTTTAAAAAAAATCGACTAGAAAAACATTATTGATTGGGAAACACACACACACACACGTGGCGGGACACGTTGTCTACGTACGTGTATATAATTTGAAATTTTTGTGGGTCGTAAAGTTCGGTTCGCCGCGGTTGCAATTAATTGTTTAACTCGTTGTCAATAGATTTAACGACCAATTAAATTGACGAATTATTTTTAATTGGAGTAATTTCCCGAGACCGTCTTTGTTGTTCGTCGATTAATCACGTTTTTCGTTGTCGCTGTAGTTGCTCGCCCATGGCCCGGGAACCAATAAAACTCCCAATCGCATTTGAATTGTGTATAAAATAATAAAATTTATAGAACCCGACAGAATTCGATAACAATGCGTTCGAAGTCCCTTCGAAAAACACCACGTATACGGCGGCGCGTGATATCCGTTTCGATGTGGTGCGCGCGTTTTCTTTGCCTTTTTACATAGTTTTTTTTGCCGTTATTAATAATTCACGAACACAATGTTTACAATCTTCGCGCCATCGACGCGCAATTTTCGATAATAGCTTTTCTCGCGAACCAAGCGTACTCGACGCTACTTTTAGGTGGAGAAAAAAAGGCCGTGGACATGTTTTTCTTTTATCTCCTTTTCGAAGAATCGATAATCTCTCTGTATATATATATCACCTGTAAAAGATTTCGACGATTTTCGTCCAACGTGTACGCGGTAATTTTCGAAAAATTATTTTTACATTACTTACACTAGATGCACTATAATGCACGTGACAGGGATAATCCTGAATTGTTTTCTGGGGGCGAAGACTAATGTATTTTACTATAATCAATGAGTAAAGTTATTAAGAAAATAAATTATTATAGGTACTATCCGTGTTTTTGAATTGGATATTATTGAACGGATTATCTTTATGTTATATTAATATAGAAATTTCAAATTTTGTCTCAACGTATTGGCTGACCGAGATGTGAAGTTTGGCCTAAAACCGTTTTCCTTTAAACTTTAAACTACAATTTTATTGTTTTTAAATTTTTATTTCGTCGAATTTAAAAAATAAAAAAATATTACATGTGTCAATACCTATCAATCAATCAGCCTTGATTGACGAAAAATTAGAATTCCCAACTAAAACAGGAATAATGACAAGCTATACTATACTCGTATGATATAGGGCTGTGAGTTTAATGCGGTAAAAGACCTTTGAAAAATGCATTTCAAATTGTTTTTAAAAGCATTGAAAATCATAATTTCAAGAAATTGTCACCTTATTGGTATTAAGGAAAATAATTTTTAAAATAATTTGTATTTTAAAATAAATAATTAAATATTCATCTAAGTGTTTTCTCAATGTTCACAAGGAGAAATGTTTTTATTTTGGTAACATACTTCGTTGTACACTAACGAACGCGTAATTAAACTGTATTAAACTAAAGGTACCAAACGACAATACAAATAGCGTACTGTGTAGTTTTGTCCTTATACAAAACTTGTGTAAAATATTATTTAATAAAAATCGAAATTTGACATATATACTCGTATATAAAAAATATTTATGTTAAGATGTTAATTGACAAATTTGATAAAAGATACCAGAAAATGAATGAAATGAATGATGAAAATTAATTTTATCACCCATTTTATGATGAAATGAAAAATTTATTGAATTTTTAAAAAGCGATAGACGATAAAATGACTGCAGATTAATATCATCAATAAATATAACCCTATTTTATTATTTATAGATTCTAAGAACAGTGAAAGAGCTATATAGAAGTCTTACATTTATTTGTATTTACTTTTTTTTTCTCTGGAAACACTCATTCTTAACGAAAACGTTCTCAGATCAGTAGGTTTATTCTTTGTTTCCAAAAGATAATTTTATTGGTATAGCATTTTAAAGACGTTATTCTTCTCAACTCTCAGTAGTGTGCAAGAAAAAAACGCTGAAAATCGGAAAAATATCTTGCTTCGCGTTCATACGATGTTGAGTTTATTTAATTTATTTTCATGTTCCTATAGCCATATTATAATGTAATTCCGTTTTATATAATTATTTAATAATTTAACACACAACTGGGATAAAACTAATGAGAATATTATTGTATAAATCCATAACATAGCGTATTTATTAATTACAATAAATTGGTAAAACATAATACATATTTTAAATTAGGCAACATTTGTCGCCAGTTTGTTACAAGACTCGGGCAAGGTGCATATTGGACTCTCATTAACATAATTTCTATAATTAAGTGGAACACGAGCAAAGGCTTTATTTCTTGAAAGAAATGCTGGAACTTTAAAGTCAATTTGATATAAAAACTCGGAACAATCTGTTACACCTTTTAACTTATATCATTAACTCTACAAAAAATACTTTTGTAGCGTAGCTTATTGTATTATGAATTATATATATATATATATATATATATATATACGATAATTACATTATAAAATAATTATGCTCTGTCAGGATATGTAATCAAGGCCGTATTAAGTGCTCATTGGGCCTCGGGGCGAAAATTTCATTAAGAAAAAATTCTTTGAAAATCCTCACGTTTCGCTTATAAAAAATAAATTTTTCTAAGTAATTTACAAATTTAACTTAAAAGTTATTATCAATGTATATGTTTTATACGTCTATAAGAGTATAAATTTATAGTATAATAAGAGTCAAAACTGCCAAATTAATATAAATAATAATACAAAGTCTAGTGATAAGTTTTAAATTTATTAACATGCCAAAAAAAAAAAAAAAAGGTAATAATATATTATTATAAAACAAAAACTATTGTATTAAATACATTTTTTTCTAGCTTTACTTGAAGCCATCTCCTTTAGTACTTTATTTACGCTAAGTATAATCTAAAAACATCGGAAAAATGTGATTCAGTCTAAAACTGTACGGGCCCTTGTCACTTTGATACTTGGGTGGGCCCCGGGGCTGCAGTCCCAGTTAGACCCCCCCACCTCTTAATCCGGCTATGTATTTATTAATCAGAAAAATTTCAAAAGTGTAGTTAGTACTTTTTTCGTTAGTGTTGGCGAAAAGCGTGTACGTGCGATTTCACATATTATTATCGTAAAAAAGGTGTTTCGATTTTCCAAAGAAGAAAGAGCAGAAATATTGAATAAAAGAACTACGTTTACATTATGTCATCGACTGCTGCACAATGCGATTGTGGTGAAACGTTAAAACCGAATCTTTGTCTCGTAAATGCCATAAAAACTCATATATATATATATATTTTTTTTTTTTAAGGTCGCGCGGTCTTACAAAATAATAAAATTTGTTTTTTATTCCGCATAACTACAACTTTTTTATGGACACTGGTGCTTCAAAAACAATTATACTCGTATATTATAACGCGCGCGTGCGAGTATTTTTCGTTTTACAGCTTGTTTTATACTATATTGCGTATTGGTTTATTACATTTTTTTCTTTTTTTATTTATCTCCAGACCGTCAAAAATGCGAAAATATAAAATTATAAAATACCGGTAGTGTAGATAATAGACTGCTGCCGCGGTGACGTGTTCCTAGACCGCATTATAATAAAATTTTCTCGGTTTAAATGTGAAAAAAAAAAGTTTGGAGGGGAAAAATGAGATAACGCCTTTAATTTAGAAAGCTATGATGCCGTCGCCCATTTTTTTTTCGATTTTTTTTTTTTTTTTTCTATCGCTCGTGTTTAGTTTTTATTGATCAATAAAAATTATAATTGTAAAAATTATACGACGACGTCGTTGGAAAACACGATAACCAACAGTTTAACTATATACGATTCTTTTTATGCGCGTAGAATTTGAATGGCCTAATAGTTCAAACGACACGGAGTGCATCAATGACAGAACGGTAATCATTTCGTTCTCGTCACGGACATACATTTATTATTGTGCATAATACAATAAAATTTAGGTCCCACATGATATTAAACGAGCCGCGACAAAACGCGTGAAATTTTATCGGGTTTCGTTTCGGGAATATATCTTCAACGTACGTCTGCAGTGTCGAGTGATATCTTGATAAAAGTCATGTACCTAAATTTATTTATTTATTTATTAACTAATTAATGCCTAATCAGGCAATTTGACATATATTATATAAATAGGTAAATTTACAAATAACACAATAATACAATTAAAAAAAAAAAAAACAAAATTCAAAACACGTAAAATTCACTCTTAAAAATAGTAGTCGCTGTGTAGGTGACTACTAAGCTGACTTACATAAATGTATCAGAATCATTGGCTAGACGCATTAACCGGTCAAGGGAATGATTACGGCTATAGTTTGTTGCACGAAAAGGGATGACAAGCGGAACAACTGAGCGCGTGGAATGTTGGGGAACTCTGAACTGTATACAGGATAGAAGAAATGGTGCATCAATGATTCGGAGGAGAAACTTTAAATTAGCATCGATCCTCCTATCAGTTAACCTAAGAGAGTCCTTATCTTTGTTCAGTAACCATTTTTAGAGTATCATCTAAAGCCAATTTTTCATATATCTATAGTTGATTGACGAAACTCTTGAATAAGGTTACCAACGAGGAAAATGTTTTTAGGAAAAAAAAGACATTTTTAAAAATTAATATCATTGTAAAAATTTTTTATTCCATTTAGATTCCAACAAATATCCACACCGTTATGTTCATAATAAATAACTTTTCAATATTATTGCTTTGTTGGGAAACGAATATCATTTATAAAACAGTACCATGAACCGAATCAATTTTTCCACAGAAGTATTTTCTTTTTAAAAGCATCATAATTGATTTTGTCAGAAAGAAAGGAAATACTGGCAATTTTCCCTTGTAGACTTATATTTAGACAATTTAGTCAATCAAATATATCGGCAATATAACCTGTTAGGATCACAAGTCACCAACAGTATAAAATAATTTTATGTTAAATGAAATAATATAGATAGGAGACGTGTAACTTTTTCATTTGGTGTGAAACAATGGTTGGTGACATCCTATTAAATCTCCAAGACCTCCTAAGGCAGAGGTTCCCAAACTATGGGTCGCGACCTAAAAGTGGATCGTGATTAAATTTTTAGTGGGTCGCATCGTAAATATTAGATTCTGAGTGAAGTGAAGAAGCAAGTTTTTTTCCAACGGTATTTATTTTTTTCATTGAACACTTTTTCGTATAGAAATATTTTTCAAAAGTTTCGACTAACAACTTTTTTAATCAGACTTTGCATCTAGATGGCATTTTAGGTTCAAAATTCTCAATACTTTCGCAAAAATTTAAGAAAAGCTTGTCTAAATTTGAGAAAAATGCAGTTAAAATTGTATGGAAATGTAAATAAAGTAATTTGAAAAATATTTTTGTAAAATAATTTTTTTTTTTTGTAGTGTTCATTTATGCATATTCATATAACTATATGATTTTAAATATTAATTTCACAATTTTGTAATAATAATTAGAGTTGTTTACAGTTATCAAAACTATTCGATATAAATTTTAATACAAATTAATGTTTTTTTTTATTCAGTGTTTTCTTCAGACCTTAAAAAGTTTGGGAACTTCTGCCCTAAGGGGTCATGACCTCTAGGGATTGTGCGCACCACTACTATAGACTACTATACACGATAAATTGAAGTCATTCCTATTAGCGATGATATTATACGTTTAAACCTAGGGTTCATTCGATTTTAACCACCGGAAAAAAAATAAAAATACATTGACAAAGCTCACGTCTCGAATACGAGCTTAGTGGTAGCATAGTACGTGTAGTAGCGCAGGTATACGCGCTTCGGTAGCAAAATTTCCGCGTAATTCCAGTCGAACAGAGATTGAAAAGTTTTTGATTAATGACCCGTCGACGCGCGGCGATGACAAAATACGCGTATATTTAATACGCCGTCGTTGTAGCTGCTAACTCGTGTGGTTTTTTTCCAACGCCCGTAATATATTATAACGACTGAGTAAAATGTAATAATAATAATAATAATAATATGTAACACATTATCTTTATGATACATCGTACAACGCTCGCTAATTTTCCTCGCGATAATTTTACGACGTGTTTGTGACTTCAAAAATATATACATCGTTTTGCTTTCAAAGTTTTTTCGCTCGTTGACATTATGTGTTTTAACGGTATTATAATATTTCGTCGTTTATTTCAAACGCATTTTCCTCGGATTTTCGCGGAAAAATGTCAATATAATTCAATTAAAAGGGTACACATAACAAATAAAAAAAAATAATGACATTAATTGACTTAAACAGCGATATAATTAGATAATTCGTCGGATTACAGAAAAGGCTTTTATAATTATTTACCTAAGCATTACTCCGCACCGTGGTTATTGTTCGCTCCGAAAATAGGATACTCGAGGAGGACGCGTTGAATTACGAAAAAAAAAAAAGCAATTAAAACACACTAAGTAGCTCTCCTGGATCCCAATTACCACTGTCGGGTCTTTTTCAATTTAACTTTAGTTTTAAAATAGAATAGAAAGATAAATTATAACAGCAATTGACAATACTGTTGTTATAATAACATTACATCGGATCACTCGTGTCTACATAATTATATTAAAGTATAGTTAAAATAACTGCATACATACGAGAAAAAATGTCATTTAATCACGGTTATATTTTTATATTATAATAATTAAAATATCCATATTATAATACTTTGTAGATAACTATACATTAAAGATATACCATATCTTATTCATAATATAGTAATATATTATATAGGGACATACTTGTTATGTCGGCTTCAAGACTTTATAATTTTAAAAATAATAATTGTTCTATAATTGAGTATTCAATATATATAATTAAAAAGTTAAAAAAAAATATTATGAGCCCCTAATTAATTTTGCGCTCCGGGCCAAAAATAACCAGTCCAACCCTGAGAGGAGCTTTAGTTTAATGTACAAAGGCATCGTTTTTAATTATACGCGATTATGTCCATGGATTTTATCAATTACATAACTATATTCATATCCATTTAATTATTTTGTAAAAACGTTCAGTTTCGCTACGTTTTGAAACTTAAATTTCTAATAATTAAAAATAATCCCAACTGATTTTCACAGAATTTATGTAAACACAATAATTAAAATTTTATAATTGTAGAAATAATGATAATTTATACTTATGACAACACATTAGTGTGTGAAAACTGAAAACTATTACTATTTCCAAGAAATTTTAAAATGTTTTATGAGAACGAAGAGGTATTTTTTTTTTTTTTAACTACAATATTTTGTAGCCTATATATAAAACGATAGAAATATATTTTGTAGTTTGAGAATAGATATTGAAATTTTTCTTCCGAGTTAAGTGAAAGTCACTGGTACGGACAGACGTTTATTTGACGTTTTGAACGTAAAACATGAACTAGATGAAGAGGAAAGAATTTCAAATGAAAATCACGATCGGTAAGGTAAAGTTCCACAACATGCATACACACACACACACACACACACACACGGATGCATATATTATATTCTACATAGCTAGAGAAACGTTTGTGATTTTCCCCGGGGAAAATTACTCTACGAGCGCGACTACTCGTTTTCGGTTCATATAAACGAAAGCCGTGGGTTGGCTGTCGTTCGCGTTAGTACAAAGGAAGACGAGGCGCGTCCTGCGGAGAGGACTTTCAAGGACCGATTTTATTTATATATATTTTTTTTCATCTCCGTCGTTTTCTTCTCGTACGGCAAAAGTCGTGTCGTCGCGCGCACGTAGTGGACCGTATAGAGAAAGGCGATAATAAAATGCCAACAAGAAAAAGGACAAAAAAGAAAAAAAAACGACTTCGGACACTATTTCGGAAGTGGCGTTCACTTACACCATATTAAGTGTACAACAATGTACTTGCATGTTATTTATATTTTTCTACGGAATTTCTTTCGTTGACGTCATTATGTCACAAAAAACCCTATCCCCGCGTATTCCTTTGAATATCACCACGACGACAACGATAATGATATGCACGAGCAGGTATATCACAACTGCCTACGCGTCATGTTACCATAACTTGCGGGTGGCCGAGTGTATCGTTTGAAAATGACGCCCGAGCGTAATGTGTTTTGATAGCGCCCGCGAAAAATTCATGACCCCCATAGGCGCACTTAAGGGGAGATTTTGGTGCTAAGCCCTCTCAAAACTACTCATAGTTCGAAGATTTTTTGAAAATCGGATAAGTTGAATGCCCTTTTTTTGGATGGAGGGAAGGCTAAATAAATCAATGAACATGTAAGACATTCTACATTCTGTTTTTATCCTAATTGCACCAATTATGACACTAGCATGAAGTCAGCCCCCGAAGTGAATTGTAGTTATACATTTTTTTTTCCAAAAGCTTAGAAATTATAAATTTCAACTTAAAATTACTTACAAATCGAGTGCTATAACTTACAATGTGGTTGAATTTGGAGACAAAGTTGGGGAGCTACTGTGGAGTCGGCCCCACTAAGTTAATTTGGATATAAATTTTTTCGTAAGAACTTACAATTCAAATACTAAAACTTACAATTTATCCGATTAAATTTGGACAAGACGCCCTCGAGGTGACACGGAACTAACGAGTCACGGAAAACTATATAGTTTTTACAACGTAACTCGGACGTTCCGAAGAAAGGATTTTTTGAATTTTTACCAAAATACGATTTGACACGTTGAAAAAATATTGCATAATACTTTTTTCCTTCGTCAAGACACGGCGAATCGGTTACGTAAAACCGGAAAAAACAGACGACGTACCGTGGTGCAAACTCGCGACCACAGAGACTTTAACGATATTATTATCAGTTTATTTATTATCAACTACTTTTTGGTGGCCACCGGCCCACGCGTTCCGGTTGCCCGAGTACATTATAAACGCGCACCGTATATAGACCGAACCGCTGCGGCGGTATTATAATAAAAAATAATTACGATAATATACGTTCGTCTCTACCGAATTACCACCGCGTCGAGACACTACTACCCGTACGGCCGTCGTTGCTGTCGGTTTATTATTATAATACCACGACGGGCACCTATATTCCACCGTGTACGTCGTGTGGCAGAGACCTCTTCACCCACGCCGTACACGATATTCCGTGTTTCCCGCACAAAAACCTACCGCATGCCCGGTAAACGGTCGACTTGTGTGTGTGTGTGTGTATTATTGAAATTTACGGCTGACGTAAGTGTGTTTAGTGGGCGCGCGACATTAGTTTGAGTTATTCCGTTCTCCGGGCTAGGAACATTATTAGGAGCGTGATAATAATAATAACAATAATATTTTTATTATACGCGAGTGTAAACGGATCAAATTAACCATAAATGTGAAATAGTTATTTTGGAAAATTATTATTATGATCGCGGGGGGGGGGGTAATAATTGCGCACACTATACTACTACACAACAACGGCTCTGGAACTACTATTGTACGCGTGTGCGTGTTAATATATTTTAAACAGCGGAGCAGCCTTGGAGGTCACGTTCTAATATTATTATTATAAATCAGCGGACACGCCTTTTTTTGGCTAATCCGATAGTCGTCAATATGGTTTATTATCACACGCACGTATATTTATATATACGACTATATTTTTAGAATATTATAAAATGATACACAAACATAATTTGGTTTCATTTTATTTTATTTTTACATTCTGAACGAAGTGAAAAAGCTAATGTTTTTACAATAAGGTCTATTTTTTTTTAATTTTTTTTTCTGTGAATATTTTTTCGTATGGTTAGATTATATCGTATGGTTTGGTTAGGTATCTACTTATCCAAAAGTCTCGATTAGTAACTTTTTGAAACCCAATTTTCCTCTAGTTGTTACTTTAGGGAGTTCATTTTTTGAATTTCTCTATTCTCCAATATTTTTTCTTGGAAAAAACTACCCAAATTTGATAAAAAAGACTCAGAAACTAGCATTTTTTGATCCAAACTTTATGAAAATTTAAATATAGATAGACAATAATAATATAAGAAAAAATTTGGTGCAAAAAATTTTTGAAAATGCGAAAAAAAAATTTTGGACATTTTTTTTTCTCTTTGAATATTTTCTCCTTTATTTATTAGATTAAAAAAGAAAAAAGAAAAGTAAAGGAAAGGTTAATTATATTATTAACTCCTTTCGTTCAGAATCGTCTTATTGAATAAAAGATATATCGTTTCTTTAAAATTCCACAAACCCACCAAGAGTATCTGACCCGAAGAGCGAAGAATATCCGTGGTGCAAAGTATGTCCCGCTTCCTCGACTTTACTTTACTTTGCTTTTTTTTTCTTTAGGGTTATGTAAGTAACAGAGTCGAATATTATTTAAATAAGATTCTTAGAGATTTTTTTTTTTATATTTGGTTATCAAATATAATATTATTATGTTCACACGTCATAATATTCGTATAATTAATTATTATTAATTCTACAGCTGCTCAGGTGTAATAGTTTTAGTAAAGGATTTTAGTAATATAATACAGTTAATATAAATGCACGAAGAGTTACAGAGTTGACGATTTCTCAAAGAAAAATAAAAAAAGGAAAGAAAAATAATTCGTCATCGGTATCTATATGATATGAGATTTAATGACGAGAATAAATTATCACCTGAATTGCGTAATATTCGAGTTTTGTACTTTTTTTCTAATGTGCATCTTAATCCGTACGAAGCGGTCCAAACACGTTCGACTTTGGCCAATTTAAAAAATATAAATAATTATAACGCTTATACGGAAATATTATATTATAATAATAATAATATTATTCGGCTAAACGTGACCATTGAGTATCGTAATTTGATCCTCTTATAATGTCATCAGTTTTTTTATTTTATTTTATATTAAATTCGTACGAAAAAGCGGTTCCCACGATGGATCGGACTTATTCAGCGTTATTATTATTATTATAACATTATACCGTAAGCCGGTCACATAATATCAAACTCTATACACAGATTTTAGGAGCACGCGCGCACACACACACACACACACACACACACACACACACACACACACAAACACATGTGGTATATATATGTAATATTATTTATATAGTTTTATGAATCAAAACGTCATAATATAATGTTGACGTTTTTGAATTTTTTTTTTTTCCACTAAGCATTGTCACAGTGAAAACGACACTTAGAACAGGAGAGAAAAAAAAAGACTTTACGAAGGACATAATGTTAATAAAACAATGACGATTGCGTAAAATATGCATTTGTGATTGTAATAACGACGCGGTTTTTTTATTTTTTATTTTTTGATATTATTAAAACTCACGGTTTTACGTTACAGAAACGGTCACAGGAAAAATACCGGACGATGGAATTCCGAATAATATTCCTACCTCGAATTTATTCGACACAGCAATTTTTTTAATCGTTCGATCATCATAATATACGTAATTATTAAAATATTTTATAATAACATCTGATCGTACCGGGAAAAACGAAATATGGAATTGCTGGAAACGCATTTCACTCGTTCGATCAGATTTCCACGGAAACAATTATTGTTGCAACCACGATATTCGCTTGGGATATTTGTGGCCAAATGACAATATTAGAAATTCAGGACAATACGTTTAAAATACTTAAAACTTAAACTAACCGAACGAGGTGTTACCACGTTTTGCAAATAAATATTACCTACTATTTAAAATATGAAATACAAATTTGAATTTGGAAAATATTCTTCATTTTCAACTAAAACTATCAGTAAGTACAAAATGATCGAACATTTCATGAGGACATAACTGTTAAATTATTAAATCAAATCTTTTATGTTAAATTTTCGGTAGTTTTTCCTAAATTTTGAGAATTTTAAAATATGACCTTTTTAAAATACCATGTAAAAGCGAATCTAGTTTCAAAAAGTTGCAGACACAACTTTTAGACAAGTGTTTCTATACAAAAGTGTAAAAACATTATTTTGAAACATTTGCACAGAAACTAAAATTAGGTAAAACTGTATTTATTCATCTTAATATCTTCCTGAAATTATATAGTTAATATGACAGAAATATTTCACTCCCAGTCTAAAATGCTTGGCGATAAAATAAACTATGAAAATATATGATATTGACGAGTGTTTTTCGAGAACAAGTAGTCGTGAAATATTAGTCTTGTAAACCATTTTTATTTTCTACAAGTCATTATAAAGAGGTGTCAAAAATGTGTGATTTCCTTCTCATGTCTATAATTTAATTCCTACTGTCTCTTTTATAGTTCATATTAACTATGAAAATATGACATTGACAAGTTTTCTTCGAGAAAATGTTGTCGTGAAATATTAATCTTGTAAGTTATTTTTATCTTCTATAACTCATTATAAAGAGGTGTCATAAATGTCTGATTTCCTCTTCATGTAATAATTTCATTTCAACTGTCTCTGTCTTGTAAATAGTACTAATTGTACATAATATGTATAGATTGTAATTGTAGATTTTGAGTGGAGTGAAGAATTTTTATAATGACATTTAATCTTTTATAATTTTTTTTTTCCCCTGTAAACACTTTTTGGTATAGAAATACTTGTCCAAAATGTACAACCCTAACCTTTTTCAATTAGACTAGACGGTACATTTAAGAGGTCATTTTTCGAAATTGTCAATAGATTTTTGAAAATTTGGGTAAAAATACCTAAAAATCGTCAAAAATGCCTTAAAAATTACCTTTTATTTAATTTTTGAAACTGTTATTTTAACTATTTATTAAAATTTAAACTATTAAATTTGTGAGAAATACGTATTTTAATGCGATATTTTGTTCAATAGAAAATGTAAAATAGAAGAAGATATTTCAAAAAATAGTTATTTCGTTATTATTCACATTTTTTTTTTTTGAATCTTATCGAAGACTTTTTTATAATTTTGACATTTTTGATTTTGAAAGTCTGTTTTTGATTTAAAATTCAACGTGACACTAAACCGTCCACTTATTTATTAGGATTAATCTTTTTCGATGACGTTTTTTTTTTTTTTTACTACCTAATTAAATTGTCGAGTTGAATGCTTTATAAATTAATTAATTTTTTCAAAGGGTGACAAAGCGATAATAGTCCAACAGATGTCTAGATCCTTTCGGTAGTCATAATAATAATAATTAAAACCACCATATCGATAGCACAATATATATATATATATATGTAGACGTCAAGATTTTTCGAATTAATCGTCTGGAGAACGTTTGGCGCACAATATAGTATATTATTATACACAAGCGTACTACACGAATAATGATGTATAATATTATATATACGTCTCTTCTGCACAGAAGCGTCACACGCTTTTGCGGCCACAGCATTACAATATAATAATTAAATTGTTTAAAACACAACAACAAAACGGACTAATTAAAATTCTGGCCGACGAGCGGCTGCTGCGGCGGGTATTGTGCAGCAGCAGCAGCAGCCTCCGAACGGCTGGTGTTAGTGCTGGACCTGACGTTTTCGCGTTACTCTTCGCGTCTTCGTGGTAAATGTAAAAATTTCCCGTCGTCATTCGACCGGCAGCGGCGGGACGGGCGGGGTCCTCTCTCCTCCCCCCGATGACGACAGAAACGTTCCATCTCTTCCCCTCACGAGAGACACACGTTTTGTCTGGTCCCTCTCGCGAAAGAGAGAGAGAGAGAGAGAGAGACGTTCCGCGCGAGCATTTAAAATGTATTATTACGAACAGAGTATTTTAATTGAGTTTTCTCGTTTTAATATACATAATATATTAGTATTATTATTATGAAAATACGAATCCCCGCGTTTTAGGCGTTTTCTTGTACGTGCGGCCGAAAACGGAACGGCGACTTTCCACCCCTCCGAATCTTCTCCACGCAGTAGCCGAACACGTGGCGTTCGCTCAGACCACCACCGGTGCGCGTCATATACGTCACCTTCGAATCTATTTTTAAGACTACTCGTAATCCCGTTCTAACGCGTTTCAAAATTCTAACACGTAACACACGCGCTTAAGTCGCGTGGGCGGTCTCGATTTGTCGTCGTTTTCCACAAACGTGTAAATTTCACGTTCCGAGATACGTTTACCGTAGAACCTACGCTAGAAACAGAGTAGGTTTTAGGCGGCATAAATTTAGTGCGATAATGTCAGTAAAAAATAATCGGTTATTAATTAAAATAAATAATTGTATACCTCACTAATTGGTAGCTCGGCAATGTGTATGCACTTCACCAAAAACCGAAAACATATTGTTTACACAGAAATATTATAACCTTCATAGAAAAATGTACTGAGATAGTATATAAATTAATAAATAAAATATGTACGATGTCAGAAAACTGCAGTATTTTGTTTTCAACCTCAATTTTTTTTTTTTTTTTTTTTAATAGTTAAATACTTCCCAAGTTGGGGAAATTAAGTCTCGAGGGCCAACTTACAACGTGTCCCTTGTACACTGTCATTTATCTGGCATATGCATTTATCATGCAATACCTAATTAAAATATATACCAATTAGTTCGAATGGATTGGAGGGGAGGGGCATTTAATAAAGTGATTTTGACCAGAAACGGGGAAAATACCAAAAGAAAAGGAGGAAAGGCAAAAGTAGTGGTACCGAATGGTGAAAAACGTCGATTTTCGAGTGAACAAATTATTTTTAGGGCACCCCTACTGTGCGCCGGAGGCCATGGAGTTCGATGCCGCTGTTTATTTTTAATTCGTTTTAGCTCGCACCGCATCGTAGTAGTAATAATATCATGCTCTCGCGGATTGGCGGACAAGGTGAGGGAGAGGGGAGGCAGTGTTTGACGAAGGACACATCCGTTCTGTCGGCCGACGAATTTCCGGGGCGGCGGCGGCGGCGGCGTTGTAAAATATCGTTACACGTCGCGCCTCGCGACTGATTGGCTCGACGAAAGTAAAACGTACACATAATATTATTATGATAATAATTATCGCGAGGACGTTAGGTCAGAGAGCTGTGCATATGGTTAGGTTAGCGAACGCAAGCCAGTGAAATGCGGCCAAAACGCATTTTTCATTTTTAATTAATTACATAGGCGTACAACAGCACTGGCCTCGGCGAAATTAATTTATTAAAAAAAATAAATAAAAAAACAAAAAACTCTTATAAGCACGCGTATATAACACACACACACACACACACACATAAATATAACGTAATATTATTATGTTTTGTTTAAAGGCGGAAATCATGTGCCGAGAACGAATAATAAACACTGCAGTGCCATTTATTATGCGTAGTATAGGGCAGGCCATCGGCCGAGGCGATCTTATCTGCGGACGGACGCAAATGCGGTAAGCATAGACAACGCTTGTGCCTGTGCACACAGTCGACGTTTAATAATTACCACCGACGGCTTACGGCGTCCGGATCGTGTGCGTTTGTAATTACGGTTTAATTTATCGCTCGGCTACATAAGCGTCTAGTCTCGTTAGTTTGATAAAAAAAAAACAAAAAACAAATTCGAATTTCAGTTGATCATAATCAGAAAATTTCAACAATTGTTTTTTTTTTTTTTTGTAAATTTGCATAGTCATCCCGTCTCTATGGGTATATTATATGCAAATTGCATCGCATAATTTCGCCATGGCGCTATATTACCGATCCACGATCGCCACGATTATGATAAAAACATTAAATATTTTTGGTATTCTCATTAGGCGAAACTCGGTAACTACAGTTGGCGTGGGTGCACGTAGGGGGGGGATCATTTTAAACGTACGAAATCCTATTTTTCTCTTCGTGATCGTGATTGGCGTACGCGGCGACGGTTATGCGTACCCACGCATGTGCAGCGCGTTGTATGTAAAATAATAATTGTTTTATGGAAATAAAAAAAAGAAGAGAACAAACGCCGCGCGGTGATGTACAGAGTTCGTGTCGCGCCAACGCGAAAATAAAATAATATATAAAACGAACCGTAGTGCGCGATAAAAATACGGCGAGTCCGAGAGAAATGGCTCGTCGAAGAAACAACCGTGAAACGACGCAGTACTGGAAATGGGATACTCGAAATGACTGAAATTTCGAAAACTTCAAACACTCTTGTGGAGTGGCTACAGCGTGAGGAAAATTTATTATATTTTGGACTCGGATTGTTAGCGCTTAGCTCAAATGATTCAAATGACGCGAGAAGATAAAAAAATGCATATTAATTTCCGTTATTATCCTATAAAATAGGCGATTTATATTGATTTTAAGGATATTGTTATACGAGCTTATTTCGATATACTAATGTTTACATCAATTTCGTCAGTTTATAGCACTAGAACACCTTAGCTCACAAAACTAAAGAAATTTTCGTTTTATTTCATCAGAAATAAAATAACAACAGTGACAGACCCTAGTGGGTTTTAAGTTTAAACCCCTTACGATCTCCTAAAATTATGCAATCAGTTATTTCAGAAGTACAGAGTAATTATTTAAACGAAACCCCTGTCGTGATTGATTCAATGCACGATTCTATCAACAAAAAAAAACAAAAATGATAAATACGATATCTTAATTTTAATATGGGTACATGTTATACTGTTACATTTTCGAAATTCTCAATAGTTTAAAAAAAAAAAAAAATTGGGAAAAACTATTCACAGTTTCACAAGATAAACTCGAAAACTATTTTTTTTTATTTTTTTTTTTTTTTGTATCCAAACATCCAAACTTTATGGAAATTTAAATATAGGTAGACAGTAATATATATGAGAAATATATTTTAGTGCACGAAGAAAATTTTGAAACGTGAAAAAAAAATATTAGAAATTATTTTCTAACACTTTATTTTTCTCATCAAAAGGTTTTTTTTTTTTTTGCTTTTCTCAGTTAGTGAAACATAAAACTGGTCTTGTTATCGTATGGAACTTTATGATTTCCAAGTAAAATCGTGTCGAATAAACAGAAGCTCATCGTCTTATAGAAGAAATGATTTATCGTTATCGTATACGTCAACAAGATTATGCTATTCGAGAAGCGAGTGGTGCCCAAGGGGGGGGGTGCTAAAGTACGTCCAATCTTTTCCCGTTTTGATTTTTGCGACAGCGAGAGATCGCACACGTCTCCCGTGCGCAGATGATCTTAATAATCATAATATTATAATACACGTGTATATCATATTTATTGTACACGTGTATACGTGTTTTAACGATCTACTAGGCCCTTTCTCCTCCTCGTGTAATAATGTTCTCCGGGACGATTTGACCGTGACGTCGTTTTTACGAGCACAACAATCTCCCACGCGTTCGTACATGATTCGACCTTTTTTTTTTTTTTTTTTTCTAATATTATTATTATAATATATTATTCTCGGCCGGTACCTCTCCTCCTCCACCTCCCGCCGAAGACCACGTCACACGCACACAAACGCACATATTATATATTTATATAAATACATAAATTACATAACCGAACTGCGTGTGTGTGTGTGTGTACACGTATACATATATAGATAATAATATGTTTTCCGAGCGGCACACCGGGGATTTTCACTCCCTACAAAGAAACGGAAATAATTTATAACACCACGTATCGTCGTCGTCGCATAAAGGAGAACTGAGTTGACAAGCTCGAAGAATGGATTCTTCACGTGGTCGTCGTTGTCGTCGCCGCCGCCGCAGCCGGAGTGAGAACGGACGGAATGCCCAAGTGGCCGACTGCGGCGGCGCGGCGGCGCAGCGTTTCGGCTCGTGAATACTGATGGCCTAATTAAAAACGAAAAAAACGCAAACGCGTGCGCGGTAATAGAAGGCGCGACAGTAGAAGTAGGCGGGAAAACGTATGATAATAAGAATCAGCCGACGAACATCATTCGCTCTCGTTTTTACGATCGGCGGTGCGTTATATTCAATCATATTGCGGTAGCGCGGGCTCGGTGCGGTGCCGCAACGTGCCGCAGCGATACAGTGGCCATATTCGACGGCCCTAAAGGGACGAATAACGTTGTTGGAAAAAATCGTCGACGAGGGGTTCGAATATCGTGGAATATTTTTCGCGAAAGACTTGTCCCCGAGAACAACGTCGACTCCTTACATTATATTAGCACGCCTGAGTGTACGTAATTTATTAAGTGACTCTATACTTAGACACACACTGCTATTACTAGTACCAGGATTTTTTAGTAAACCCCACTTTGGATGGGATTGTTTGCTTTTAAAAGAAGTGATGTGCTAGTAGAAAGCTAATTCTTTTACACAAATACGCTTCAAATCGTTCTTGTTTCCAATGAAGTTGCCTTCTTTTTTTTTGTTTTCACATTCTGAGCGGGACCGAGAAGCTACTGTTTTTACAACGATGTTTATTTTTTTATTTATTTTTTCTATATTTTTATTTTATTTTATTTTTTTTATTTTGTGCACGTTATTGTACAAAAAAAAATGTCCAAGAGTTTCGACCAACGACTTTTTGAATCCCGATTTGCCACTAGATGGTACTTTAAACTGCTTATTTCTCCCAATAGTTTTCTCAACATTTGGGAAAACCAACCAAAATTTGTCAAAAACACTTTTAAGTCTTGTTTATTTAATCCAAACTATGAACATTTGAAATATATAGATAGACGATTATCTGGAAAATATTTTGAAAAAAGAAAATTTTTAATACCTCTGTAAAATTTCTTTTTTCTGTTCCCGATTATTAATATTAGAATAAAAATTGGCACAGTAACACATAATATTTTTTATTTTAAGGAAAAAAAAAACTATACATTTTTACTAAAATCAATTTGAATAAATTGAATCTCAGCTCAAAACTGTTTCATATATTAAAAAAAAAAAATGATGTATGGCTTATGAAAAATTTAACACACTCAAGCAGCAATCCCCACTCTAGGATCCTGGAATACACATGGTGCAACAGATGTGTGGATTTTTTAATGTTTAATTTAAATTTGTTTTTTTAAAGTAAATTTACTAAGTCTTTTTTTAGGGGAGGGGATGGAGGTATCTAAAATTATTTTTTAAGAATTTATTTTGCTACAAAATCCGAACCCTAACTATGACTATATGGAAATTACTTTACAATGCTTGTTTGAAGAGAGGAGGCACAAATTTGTTATGTCCTGTGTCTCGTAAAACCTATGTACACCAGTGGGCATAATATTAATATAGTCTTCCGCTCGGAATCGTTTCAAAACGGCCAATTGTGTGATTTTTTTCAGTCTCGAAGAACAATATAATAATAGTAATACGATAACAATATAGGTACGCGGTTTTTTTGTTTATATTTCCGGACTAAACGTCGCGGGGTCAAACCTAAGGACGTCCCTAGACAAAGGCTCCCGAACAAATATAGGATGTTGAAGAGGATGTGAGTAATTTTCACATGGTTGAATAAATGTCTATTATTGATGTACAATATTATAATTATTTATCTAAATTACTTAACAACCAGTGGAGCAGAGTCGGATCTAACACTGAACCTCTTTGGGTATAACCCTCAAGTTTAGAGCAAAGGTACTGAAATTCAGAATTTCCTAATCGAATTTTAAATAACAATAATGAATACATTTGCTGCATCTGAATATGAAAAGTCACAAAAATTATTGCATTTGTTTTATGTTCATAAAATAACTAACGGAACTCAAATATTATTTGAACTCAGTCCTGATAAATAGTTTTTAATAAGAGCAGCCTATTTCGTTTTTACTAATGGTAATAAAATGGACACTTTATAAAATAGAGGACCATGTACTTCAGAGTCCTTCAGTGAGCATACGTGTCCTTTGACCATTTTCAGGGAGAAGGAGGCTGATTCAATATTATATCAACAAGTTCGTTTGATCTGAATATTGAACGAAATATAATACAAATGAATTAAAACAATGGTCAATATTGCTTTGTTTAATAACATAAAGCGATGTCGCAAGAAAGAAATCGACTAAACAATTTTTTTGAATAAAATTATTGTAAATATATATCCAAAGAGATACACGAGTAAAATAGCTTGTATACGATTTTAAACTCTGAAAACGAGAAAATGTGAACAATATGAAAATAAGAACAAAATATTATTATTTTAAAATAATTTTCGTACTTAAAGTTTTTTTTAAATAAAATCAAATATTTTTACTACCTATTATTTGTCATATTTATACCGCTATAGGTGTGGTCCCCTAACCGGTGAACCCGGTTGCTCTGATCCCTCTTGGTCACGCCACTGAGTTATTGTCATTATTATTATTATTATTTCTCTACACGTGTGTGTGTGTGTGTATATATGTTATTTTTCTCGCTTCAAAATCTCGAATTCGGCCCTCGGCACAATACTAACTATAATATAATGTGTGCATAATATGCACACCGCAGAAACCGCGTGGGATGACACGTGCGGAGGACGACAATAACTGCCTTTTTCTTTTCGCCGAATTTTTAATTCGACAATCCGACTCAGTTGTGTTCTGATCATTATTATTATTATTTTCACCGGAGAGATTTATCACACTGCACGTTTTTTTTAACGAGGTGCGTTTGTCGTGACGTTTATCGTTCGCACACTATTCGGTATTTCGTTATTTATCCGTGGGCGCGATACAGACACGTATCGGACAATATGTGTTTAATTGATAATTATGTACACAATAAATATTATACGTATCTCAGTAGTGATTAAACGAGAAAAAGCAACGGAATAAATGGAAGTTTTGCAGTTATCATGGAGGTAAATCTACGTTTTACTAATATAAAAAAATTAATCAATTAAATGAAATATCAAAATAAATTTTGATGCTCGCAATGACGTAATAACATTCGTTTCACGTTTTCCTTTGCATTTGATTCGTATTTTTTTATTACATATTTAGAATTCTTTTATTTCTAGACGCGCCTTTATTTTCGTTTGTCGTTCAGTACCGAATAACCGTTGTTGAAGTTTTAGTCGGTCTAAGTTCTAGTATTATTTCTATTTATTTTAATTCATATTTTATTTTCGTGTTAGTTGTTTATTTTGAGACAATTATTAAGAATTAAAATAGTCTCAAGTTCAATCTACAATTGAATGAAGTCAAACAGTATCTATTCTATTCTGTAAATGCTTGTTATGTAATGTTTAATTAAAATATTTCTGCTGCTCTTTATCATTTTTTATATTATGATGACTCATACAAAGTGCCTGTTTGCTTAGGATTTTGGTTAAGTATCACTTTATTCGTTGCAGAACAAATCAATTCTGCTGTTGATTTCTTGTCAAACCATGTTCTAATTTTGCGCAGTCGTGATGATTCGTCTTCTACTTCAAGTCCTTTTAAAACACTTACGGTTAGGTTAGTTAATTGGAGAGAAGACGGTTTTCGGATTGGTGTAGATGACAGCAAGCATCAGGTGGCACCGTGTAGGTGGTGTAGCGTTCGCAGATTGACCGGGTAATATTGTCTTTCATAGACTAATAAAGAGAGAGAGAGAGAGAAATTAAAAAAATGTGCAGCATAACCTGTTTGATTTCGGTCGTCTCGGAGCGGTCCTCGGGCTACGACGGCTCGGCCATTATCAGTGTATTATAATCGCTCGGAATGAAATATATTTATTATTTTTGTTTTACTTAACGCACAGGATAATAATATAATAAAAACAAAAATTACCCATACGAGATTGAGTCGGCCAAGTGTGTTTATTGGCTCTTCGTTGAACGAGAGCGCTTGGTACGTGTGTAAACACACAATCGGTGAGGATATAATAATAATTCATGTAACGTTATCCCGAGCGAACCCGAATATTTAATTATACTCGTACGCTATTACGATACATTATAATATACTTAAAAAAATCCTAAACCATTATAACGTTTAAGATGTATATAATAATTTTTCTACACACACACATACGTTTATCCATAATTAATACGGTTATTCGTAATCCGAAAACAAAATTACATATTTTATTTATTTATTTTTTTTTTTTGCGTTTACAACTGATTTCTCCCTCCGATAACGGCTGTGATAAAACAAATAACGAATGCGGGAGGCGAGCGTAATATAATTATTATTTCAATCCGGTCACTATATCTAGGAGGATAATTAAAAAAAAAAAATTATAATATTAATAATGATTATCATTTCATACCCGTCGCGCTATACGGTTTTAATGACTTAGGTCAGTTTGTTGATTAAAATTTACCGCGAATACAGGTGGTATATATATTTTTTCATAACGACCACAAAAAACGGTTAGATCTGATATAAACGTTTCTCTGATCACGAATACCCTTTATATTAGAGTATTTATTAAAGCCACCAGTGTCGAGTACAGGCTAACGGCCGAATAATTGTCGACGGAATGTTTTTTTCTAAAGTAACTTGTATTAATCAACGCTCGGCATAAATGCGTTTGTAAAGTTAAATGTTTAGTTGATAGTTTAGTTCATTTTAACTGTTTAACTTGACTTGACTTGCGTTTGATATTTTATTAACTTGACTTTTCGACATTATGGTAACTAAATAAATAACCAGTTAGTTTAGAATAAATTTAGGTAAATCTAAAAATTATTAGGTTTATTGTCATGTTCTGTGTGCATGTTAAAACACTGTCAACAATGAGACATAAGATGGCAAAAAACAGCGATTCGAAACCTAGAAAAAGTAGAGTTAAAAAAAAAGTAACTTAAATGAATAACTTAACTTCTTTTTTTAAAATTCGACTGAGTTAACTCAAAAATCAATTAACTTATTTACTTGTTAGCTTTATTAAATTAACTGAATTAAAAATTTGCATTAACTCGCCCAAGCCTTAGTATCAATAATATTAATATTTATATATATATGTATCTGTAATATATTCAAAATCTGTTTCTAACGATTTTGAATTTTCCACATGGAATTAGATGTTATATCGTGATAATAATAATAATAATAATAATAATAATAATAAAGTCATCATTACTTCGCGCCTCGTCCGAGTGATTTGACGCAAATATTATTCACGAAACACACACACACACACACAATAATATATTATCGTAACGATTTCGTGCCGAATAAACTTGCGTATCTGCCAATTTTAAGCGAGTTTTTTTGTTTTTATTTTTTTCCCCCCAAAAAAACTCGTACGTCGCTCGTTATTTTCACACATTCTTCATTCGGAACCGATAATAATCGAAACGGTCAATTGCAACACGTAAAACAATGCCCGTCTACAGTGTGCCCGTGAAACACGCTTAACGTCCCCGACTCTTACGTTGTCGTCTCCGTATATTATGTTACGGAAACCAGTTAACGAGTCGCTTCGGAGTCGCTAATAATATTTTAACGACACGTGTTTAAGCAAAACTAATTTGTTTTACGGTTACTAATTAATTTCGTCGCGGCGTATCGGCGATAGGATACGAACGACGAGTAATATTTCGAGACCGAAGTCGATTTTCCGCGTATCCGATCGACCCGTATTATAATTTATAATAATAATAATACAAAATGAGTAACTCTGCTTCGTCCACGTGTAAATGAAATAATTGTCTTTGCGTTTTAATTTTAAATTTTAAGAGCTTATGATTTTACAACGATGTTTATTTTTTTTCCATAAACACTTTTTCGTACAGAAATACTTGTCCGAAAATTTCGATCATCTATTTTTTAAATCACAATTCGTCACTAGATGGTATTTTTAAGAGGTAATTTTTCGAAAATCTCAATATTTCTCTTAAAATTTCGGAAAAACTACCTAAAATCTGATAAATACCCCTCAACGAGTAAAATTGCATTGAAAAAATTGATGCTCTGCTCAGAATCGTCTTACTGAAAAAATTATTTATCGTTTTTTAATTTCCTTCGATTCAATATACCCACCAAGAGCATCCCACCCAAGTATCAAAGTATGTTCTGTTATTTAATATTAGCTATATCATAACGAGCATACCTCTCTCCCTCCTCCTTATTTTGCTGTTTCACAATCATCGCCTCATTTTTCCTCACTTCTCTCCACCCATTTCGCTCGGGTTAGGCTATAGATCATTCTGTCTTTATGGTTACAACATTCAACAAAAGATAACTAATACATTTCACTGGCCTAAAATGAATTATTTTTATAACCACTTAACCGATTTTGAAAGTAATTTAGATCGGCTAGATCGCTTTTAAAAATATCGGTCTTCGAGTCTTTTTGTAAAATTTTAGGTAGTTCCCCCTCCAAAAAAAAAAAAAAAAAAGAAAAAAGAAAAAATATTCAAAAATTCAAAAATTCAAAAAATAACCTTTTTAAAATACTAACTATGGGCAAATTCGGTTTCAAAAAGTTGGCTGATAGAGACTTTTGGTCAAGTAGATCCATACGAAAAAGTGTATACGGAAATATAATATATAAACACTAGCTTCTTCACTTCGTTCAGAACCTAATATGCGTAAATCGATCTCAATTCCACTTTTTATTTCTTGTATGAAACAAAATATAATATAGCCACTCAGCCCCAACCCCCCAGCGTACGCCGCGGTCCTCGCCTATATTTAGACACAATACGTATGTCGTACGTGTACGTCGTTTTAAAAAACTCCATAATATTACGACGATTATCCGACCGAGCGGTTGTACGTCATTTTTTTTTTTTTTTTTTTCACGAGACTCGCGTCAATCGTCACGAACACGACCGGACGCGATCGGGTCTCGGATACTACGACACGAGACATAATGCACTCTCGTCGTCGACGGGGCGATGGTAATCACAAAATCATCGACTTGTTCCGGTCGTGGTGCGCGGCGGCTGACGTAAATGAGCCGCGGCGCGGTGGCCGCGGGGAGAATGAAATATTATGAAAATTCCGTCTGCCGTTTACAAGTCATGTATAATATTTATATATATACAGAGTGACAAGACTCGTACGTGCAGTGGTACAAAGAACCGAGTCTATTTATTTATTATTTTTTGTATGTTTTTTTTTTTTTTCATATTCTAAAAGTCATGTTTCCGGAACATTACTCGTATATGACACTGTGGTGGTGCGCAAGAATCCGTCCGTGGTGTATGATATTATAATGTATAATACATATGCAGGGTGGGCCACGGGAATAGGTCCAAAAATAGACGAGTTCATCTCAACGCTGAACGGGAGTAAAGAGGTCAGCTATAGATTAGCTTATTAGATCCCGCGAGTTATAATGCCATTTAGTTACATTTAGTTACACTGTGTGTATTCGAACACGAAGCATTTATGAAAAATAACAAATGTTACCCAGTCAAGGCACTTTACTTGTTGGGTATGTGCGCTGGCCAACTATAAGTCCCTCTACTCGACGAGTCGTGACTATTTTTCCTTTAGGCACACTTTAAATAGCATAAGCGCAACTTGGAAATCATGTTTTCTTTTTTTTTTTGGGGGGGGCTTATATGTTTATTTGATTGATTTAACCCCGCCCAAAAGCCGTTGACCTCACGCAATTCTCAAAAATTCTGGGGATGGCTTAACCTTCTCAAGCCCTCTTATAATCACGGCTATGTTTAGTAGTCGAGTCGCGTGTTTATAGATGAAAATGTCATGACTTGGACACGATCACGAGTGTGCAACAGGTACGGAAATTGATAAACAATTGCTCTTAGAGCTTAAGTTCAAATGTTGGACTGAAGTGCTACGATCAATACGAATGTCAATGCTCAATGTTAGAAAAAAAATAAAAAATCAATGGCACTTATTTATATATAATAATACAATAATAAAACGTCTGCAGATCTATGATATACCGAGGTATGTCTAATATTTATTTATTCTTTTTTCTATTCCCGCGGTCCACCCTGTACAAAGCGAGCGCACCCGGCGTCGCAGTAATAGTATAATTACTAATAATAATAATAATCCGTAAACCGAGGGATCCCAAAGACGTTGACGACACGGTGAGGTTTAATAATAGCGGTTTAATGCGAGATGAAAAATCTGTGACGGCCGAAAATGACGACATGGGAAACGGAGAAATAAAATAATATTCTGACATAGTGCATTGTTATCGTTGTTACTGTCGTTGTCGTTATGATATTAGCGAGCACGTGAAAATTCGTCGCGTAATAACGATACGATTACGTACGTTTACGAGCGACATGTGTGAGTGAACTGGATACGACGCGACGCGGCGGGCCAAACGGGAGGTTATAAATCTCGGGAATTCGGACGTGACGATAACGATCTGCACCGGTTCGCGTCGAGAAATTAACATTGCACTACACGACGCATAGTAATAATAATGATAATGATAATATTACGAAGATAACGTCGTTACTTTTGTGTCGCGTGTTACGAATATACGAGTGTTGTTCGTCTCTCTCCCTCATCCCATCATCTCCCTCCGTTTATACGTCCCGACCGAAATCCAGCACCCATTGTACGTGTGCGCCGCGTAACATTCGGACGACCACAGTCGTGCCGTAGAAAAAAAAAAGTGTTAGCAAAAAAGTAAAGTAAATGTAAAGTAAAGTTAAGCAAAGATAAGGAAAAGTATCGACGAGGAAGCCACCAGACACACTTTACGCACCACGAGTATCCTTCGGTCTTCGTGTCAGATGATTTTGGCGGTTTGTGGAATTTTTAAGAAGCAATAAATCATTTCATCAATAATACGATTTTGAACGAAGGAAGTTAAGAATTTGAAAAACAATAACAGTCGTCTTTTTCAACACACCCACCAAGAGTATCTGACCCGAAGAACGAAGAATAACCCGTGGTGTAGATATGTATTATACTTGCTTGCCTTTACTTTATTTTAAAAATAAAGAAAAGAATAAAAAAAAAGTGTTAGAACAATGTCACATTTTCAAAATTTTCTTGCGCCAAAATTTTTCTCACGTGGTTGCCTATCTATGTTTTAATTTTCATATAGTTTGAATTTAAAAAAAATGATGGTTTCCGAGTCTTTTGTGTCAAATTTTTGGGAATTTTTCCAAAATATTGTGAAAAAATCTTATACTTGGCTAGTTTTGTACTATTTCTAAGATTATAAGAGTCGGCAGTTCGATTACTGTTTACCATAACAGTTCCAGCTAGTTGCAAAGTGTTTTTGGAATAACTCTAAACTTCGGTCCCCAAGTATACGATGTACGGCCGATAAGTAAGTGGCATATCTGCGCAAGCGCGCGTTCGATTCTAAGTTGATATTCAGTTATGATACCTATCACATAAATTGGAACGAATTTAGTCGCGAAGGGGTCAAAAGAAAACTATGGTGATATTTTACAATTCCGGGGAGAAGGAGAGAATGAAAACGTACGTATATTATGGTCATACAAACAGTGTATTACTACAAATTTTTGGCACAAAAAAAAAACATGACATGTTATGACTACTTTTTGGAGATTAAATATTATATTATATACGTACCTACAGAATTCATGTTCGTGTTTAGTTTAGGTCACAAACTCGTACATATCGCATACGTTATTATTACGAAATGTTTACTTTTACAAGGTTTTTTTGAGTACATCAAAGTTGTGAGGGATACAATAGCGGAATTGGGGGGGAGGGACATGAAAGTCGAGGGAAAGACAACGCGAGCGCGTGGTCACGCTCCGGCGCTCCCGGTCACTTTTTTTTTTTTTTTTGGGCGTTTTCTCACACGATACTCTCTATAATATAATAATATTATTACAAACGTCATGTTACAAGTACAATGTACACACGACGACGATTCGTGTCGCCACGGACGTGGGTACAAACGCGAGTTCCTTAAAAGGAACGGATACTACGCTTTTGCGCGTGTGTACGTGCGGACCTACCTGCGATTCGCTGGTATTTTTTTTTTTTTTTTTTTTTTATGAATATATATAAATTTTTACTATTATTACCGTGTCGTCGGGGAAAAAACCGTACGTGTACATAAAAAAATATACGTACACGACGATTTAATATAATAATAATAATAATAATAATAATAAACTCTTTGGGCGACTCGTCACGTAAAAACATGACGTCCTGTGTGACGGAGGAGGTACAGGGGAGCGGGATCGTGTGGTGCAATAACGACGACAATATATCAGGCGTATTATATTGTTGTTTTTTATTCGCGTTTCCAGCGGTCGCACGACCGACAACAAACGGCTTTAAGACTTCGACCGTGTTTTCGTGTCTCCTCGGTCGTCGGGCGTCCGGTAAACGTAACGTGTATACGATGTATTAATAAAGAAGACCGTCCAAAGACCGGATTCTCGTGCAATCGCGTCTTTTTTTTTTTTTACGGCCCACAATAAACGCCACGAGGAAATAAGCAGCTACGACTGTCCAGACGGAGCGCGATGTAGATTATTAATCCGAAGAGAGTTTTTTATATTCCGCATAAAATTGCCCGTTTCGGGGGTAGTTTTTTTTTAGGAATTTGTATATTTTCGGTTCCCCACCCCCCCGGTTGCTTAAACTACGAGGTCGAAAAATAAATTGGTAAATAAAGATAAAAAACAAATGTTTTTTCTAAAAACTCCTAACAGCCTAATATAACGGCTAATAAAAATTGTATTGAATGCCACATTCCTCCGGACAGAACCTCTATAATACTGAGATGGGAAAAGTGGAAAACTTCTCAAAGATTAACAAAAAAAAAAAATTATAGGAAACTATAAAAGTTTGTAAGAAGGATGGAATAATGTGTTTAGTATTTATGTATATTCACGTATTATTATATATGTATGTTTCCAGCAACCACTTAAACTAATGGATTGGTATGAACAAATCTCTAGATTCATTACGATCTTGCGATTGTTATGTAGGCTATTAAAAACAACCCTTAACTAAACAACTATTCCCTCTTAAAAAAAAATCAAAAAAATCTTATACACTATTTTTCACGTAACAGATACTTGAAAATCGAAACTTAATGTGAACATTTCCCCTGTTTTTGATTCGTATAACAATGTGTGTGTGTGTTTTTCAAGCACGTGCCAAATGTCAAGTACACTATACTACTATAATCTAGGCTTGGATTCGAATGAAAATCGCATATTTTTTCCGCGGGTTAGGAGGGGGGGGAGCTTTAGGTCAACGGGTTTCGAAGACCCACTTCGTTTCACATGACAGCAGAACATGATAAATCCGCGAGCCATTAATAACTACGATCGCGGGGAAATTTTGTCGACGCCTCCCGTGAAATCGAAACGGCCCAGGTCGTGCGCGAGCAAGTCGGTACCTGCGAACGTTTATATTTCCTACGTAATATTATCATATTGTGTCGGCCGCGGGCACGAGGATAATATGATAACGGGCGAGGACGAGAACACGTTGTGTCGAAAATCGCTCACGCGGTCCCGCGACTCTTTCCGCCGGATCTTTGTCTGGCACGACTTATGTGCATTTATCACCCGGCGGTTGTCGCGCGCGTGGAAAGCGAAAAAACACACACATAGACACGTCTCCGTGTTGTTGCTGTTATCGTTGGAACCGCACGGAATGCCGACAATGTCGCGGACCAATAGACATTCGAATTCTTCCGTTCTTTAACCGTGGCCTGTGTGCGTACCAGTCAAACCGTAGAAACGTGCGCGCGCGAATTAATCGTTGTTTGATTTCACCGAGGACGGGCTGGATAAGCTTTTTGTATTTTTAACTCGTCGAGTCGTTTAAACTGTCGTTATACAGACGTGAGTCAAGTTTAAAGTTAAAAGTTACTAGTGGGTTTTTTTTTTTTTTTTTATAACTAGTACTTGAGTTACAAGTCAAATTGAAAAAAGCAGGACTTAATTCGCACCACGGATGTTCTTCGCTCCTCGGGTCAGACACTTATCTTGGTGGGTATACCTATGTATAGTTTATTATAATATTTATATATATATAACGTTTTTGAACGAAGGAAATCAATGATATAAGGAACAATAATAGTCGTCATTTTCAACACACGCACACGAAGAGTATCTGATCTGAAGAGCGAAGAATACCCGTGGTGCGAGGACGCTCATGCTTTCTTGTCTATATTTCATTTTACTTGACTATTTTTAATCTAATAAATAAAGAAAAGGAAAAAATAATTAATGAGAGAAAAAAGTGTTAGAAAAATGTCTAAAATTTTTACAAAGTTTAGATCAAAAAATTATGGTTTTCAAGACTTTTTTTGTTAAATTTTGGGTAGTTTTTAAAAAAAAAAAAATCAAAAATTCAAAAGTGATCTGTTTAGAGTACCAACTTGAGGCAAATTCAGTTTCAAAAAGTTGCTGATCGAGATTTTTGGACAAGTTTTTCTATTCAAACAAGTATTTACAGAAAAAAAAAAATTGGATAAGCACTATAGTAAAAACACTAGCCTCTTCACTTCGTTCAGAATCAAAAATAGTCGAGTAAATTAAAGTAATGTAAAAATAAGGCAAAAATAAATGAAGTATAGACGAGAAAGTCGGACGTGATTTCCACCACTTCGGGTATTCTCCACTTATCTGGTCAAATTCTCTTGGTGAGCGGGATGAAAATGACGACTATTATATTGTTCTTTGTATTATTAACACTCCGTTCAGAATCGCTTTATCGGAGAAATTTCTTTAAAAATCCGACACACCCACAATGATTACTCTGACCCGAGGAGCGAAAAATACCCCTGGTGTGAATTATGACCGGCTTTCTCGTCTAAACTTTACACTACTTTACCTCACTGTGTGCGTGTGTGACGTTGTTTTCGAGAACGAATCGTAATAGTGTGTTAAAGATTTTTTTTTTTTTTTTTAAAAAAAAAGGTCACCACTGTATAACAATAATTACCCCGTACAACGTGCGGAGTTTGATATTTACAAGGGTGCATAATAATAACGTTATTATTATTATAATTGCAAAATATTAACACGCTTAGATGGTTTTGACCGATTCCGCGAGGGCAGAATCGCACACGCGATCTCGCGACCGAAATCTCCGAGCTGGAAACGTATTATGGCGACAACATTGTAATCAGCATACGGATATTATTACTTTAACGGATACATAATCCGATGCGCGCGTACGAATGCGAATTAAAACGGTCCGTTTAAAGGTCCGGGGACACGTGTGTACTGCATATTATTATGTATTTATTATACTATGCAAAGGTACCTCGAGCAATTATCATAATATTATGTAATATATCACAAGAATATTATTGTAAAGCTAAACTCGAGAGCTGACTAAGCGGGAATAATAATAATAATTATTATTATTATTATTATCATGTGCACGTAATAAAAACGACCGTTTTATTGGCCTCTATAAAGTAAATCACTACAGGGTTTGACGTAGACCACACACCGATCGGCGCTGTACAATAATAATAATAATACCATCATATACAATTACACATCAACAATTAATGACGAAAAATGAGCTTTCCAAATGTATCACATGTAGTGTTCAAATTACTGTCAAGCACATCCTCACCGAATGCCGCATATTCCTGAGGGATCGTGAAGATATGGTGGGCTCCACAAATCTACACAAAATTCTCAGTCCGGAGCCAAAATCAATACAAAATCTTATAACTTTCTTAAAAAAAAAAAAAATCTAATATGTTTAATAAAATATAAATGTTTAGTATTATAATTGTAAAAATCATAGGTTAAGAAATGTATGTAATGTACTATAATGGCCATAAAGGGATTACACTTGTCACCCCCCCCCGACCCTACTGAAGTAATCATGGTAACAATGGTAACGTAGTGATTGAAAACAACTGAACTTCTGCCCAAAATCGTTTAATTGAAGAAATCATTTATCGTTTCTTTAAAATTAAATACACACACATATTGAAAAGTCTGTCCGGTTTTTTTTAAAATTCCAATTCTCAATTTTTTCTCCGAAGAAAACCACCCTAAGCCCTAAGTGTGGGGGGGGGTAGGAGAGATCTGAGGATTTAAAGGAGTGTGAGGGTCGTAGCCGATGAAGGCGGTCCGCGCAGATCGTTAATCGACGACTGTACTCTTTCTTGCCGCGGGCGCCAGAAATTAACGGCCCGGCGAATCGCGAGTCGCGTTTCCGGACGACGTGTCCTGTGATTAAGTGCGATGGTGGGGTGCACTGCAGCGACCGGCTCCCGCGGACGTTGTATAAAATACATAAATCGTCGTTAAAACGTCCGTGGCGGGCAAAAGGCTGCGAACCGCCCGCAGTTCGTCCGTGTATACGTATATAATGTACAACGTTATCGTGCACGTGGTTTTTAAACGGACCGGAGCTTTCAAAAAGCCGCTATTTGGTGCAGATATCGTGTGCATTACATTACGTACATTATAATAATATTATAATATATTGCTTTGGTGCCGCAGCCGCCGTTTATGCGGCACAGACAGACAGAGAATGGTTGTGAGAGAGAGAGAGAGAGAGAGAGAGAGAGAGAGAAAGAGAGAGAGGAGAGGAAGCCGACGGGGAGCCATCGAGTGGAAACATCGCATAAACGTTAAAAAGTTTGGTGCGTTTTAGTTGTTATTGTTTTGGTATATTTTTTTTCGCTCGCGTTTCACAAATCTTTAAACATTTTACGACGTTTTTTCCGGAATTCCGTTATTATTTAAGTTAGGTTAGTAATGTATAAATTTTATAGTTTAAAATTACTATTGAGTATAATTAATATACTATTATTATTATTTTAATGTTTGATTAAACCGTTTTCTTCTTTGACAGTGACTTATGCGTTTTATAACTTACTACAACATAAAACACTAATAATGATTTACACAGTTTTCACACTGTCCTATTGTGCGTCGTATAAAATATACACTTAAGCTGTAATTGCGTCGTGGATAATTCGGACCGATTTGGAATGGGGAACACGACGTGGGTGTGTGAAAAGATAAAAAATTCACGTAGGACGCGCTCGTTAAAGTTTTCGCAATGATAGACTTGCGATAATTATCACCAGTATCAGTTATGTTAAACCGCAATAAAATCGTTAACAAACGTCCCTCGTCGTGACTGTTGTGCGCCCATAGATAAATGTGCAAAAATCTTTGCACTGTGTTCGCATTCAAATCTGTCGTAGCCAAATGCGAGTGAATACATTCTACAACATGACTATATTAATTAGAGGTCATAACTAGAAAACGGATTTAAATAATGTATAAAGCTTTACATGTGATGTTTATGTGTTCTCATTGTATTTAATTGTATTCCCTATGTATTTAATATTCTATTAAAACTATTATTATATAGCTAAATTAGAAAATAGACCGAATCCTTCAATAACTTTTGAGAAAGCACTTGAGAATTTCGAGAATGGCATTTTTAAAGTACCCGAGGAAAATGTACAGGAAAATTCGGTTTCAAAAAGTTGCTAGTCAAGACTTTTGGGAAAATATTTCTATACGTAAAAGTGTTTCCACAAAATAAAGAAAATTAAATATTAAACACTATGCTCTTCAAAAAGTCTATAATAGTCGAGTCAATCTAGAATTGTGGATATACTCCGTACCGTGGATATTCTTTGCACCTTGTATGGGATACTGTTGGCGGATGTATTGAATTTTGAAGAAACAATACATAATTTTTTCAATAAGATGAATCTGAGCGGAGCTTTAGTTTATCGAAGACAATTTTACTTAAAAATTATAAAGTTCGTTATAATAACGAAAAAAAAAATTTTTTTTTACTCGATCACTTTTATATTAGAAAAAAAATGTTGATGTGAAAAAGTGCAAGAAAAAAATTTCTTAATCTTTTTTCCACTTTTTTACTAAATTTTCTTGCACAAAAATATATTTCTCATATTATTATTTATCTAAATTAAAATTGTATAATACATTTTGGAGCAAAAATAGACAATTTCTGAGACTTTTTTGTCAAATTTTGGGAAGTTTTCCCAAATTTTTAGAAAACTATTGAGAATTTCGAAAAATTATGTCTTAATAGTACTATCTAGAATCAGATTGTCGCCGGTCAAAACTTTTGTAAAAGTATTTCTATACGAAAACATGTGCACATAAAAAAAAAAAAAAAAAACACAAAAAATAAAGCATAAACATCATTGTAAAAACACTAGCTTCTTCGTTCCATTCAGAATCTAAAATCCGCTAGTATTAGTCATGTATAACGCATTCATATTATTCACTTACGTATATACTATTGTACCTACACTCGTGATATACATAATATTATTATAATTTATAGTGACCACCTCGGGCGTTGTAAATCTCTATATTATTATTATTATTATTATTATACACTACGAACGTGGTCGCCGTCGTCGTCGTCACACCGATTGACAAACAACGGGCGACGGCCAGGCGTCGGCTATACATCTATTTATCACGCTAAGATTGATTTACCCCTACCCGCGGTCCAACGTCTCTGCAGTTTCTTTAAGTCTCCAAGTACGTATATCTTTCAATCTTTCTGTCTTTCTGGACCGTCTCTCGAGATTACAAACACTCACACCTCTGCCGTCCCATTGTTCCTCCGTAAACCCTATACGGATAAACAATACCATCCAGTATAATAACAATAATAATATTAATAATAATGCTAATAATAATAATAATTTTACAATAAGCCAACGGTGCGGGCGAATTTAAGAAGATGCAACGCCCGCATTTGGTTATCTCCGTGTCGCACCGACGACGAAGTATTTCATGGCGAATTCGCACGCGGTAAAACAGATTTCGCGTCGTTAGATTTTCAATTTCGGATAATATAGTGAACCCATCGAGTGTTACCGGTCTTTGAGGCGAGAACATTATATTTTCAAGTTTTTACCTTCAATTTTTAATTAGAAATGTGAATACTTGAAATATTACAACGGCTTGAAAACGTTTACACGTTACATTTTGATAATATGTCAGCTAACTCCATCAGCCCATCATCCCGAAATGAAAATTTCATTTGTTTTTTTAGATTCTGAATGAAGTGAAGAAGCTAGTGTTTTTACAATGATGTTTATTTTTTTTATTTTTTTATTTTTTCTGTGTACAACTTTTCGTATAGAAATACTTGTTCAAAAGTTTCGATCAATAACGTTTTGAAACCCGATTCGCCTCTAGATTGTACTTTTTTTGAATTTCTCAATTCTTCTATGTTTTTTTTGGAAAAAACTACCCAAAATTTGACAAAAACGACTCGA